>JAUJEF010000223.1:0-168574 GCA_030444885.1 Citrus sp. QX-2021 | reverse complement strand
GGTTTGGGTGAGCCGACATTCGGGGGGTTATTTTTGGGCTCGGCTGTGTCTGCAGCCTATTTTTGGCACGCGGAGGCCACTCGCAAAGTCTCACCCCATTCTGAGTCCGGCGGACGAAGTGGGCCAGCCTGTCCCCCCAAGGCTATAGCCCACTCGTTTTTTGGCCAATTTTCCGCTGGGGGGTTTGGGCGCGCCAACCTTCGGGGGGTTAGTTTTGGGCGCGGCTGTGCCCATGGCCTATTTTTGGCACTCGTAGGCCGTTCGCAAAGTCTCACCCCATTCCGAATCCGGCGGACGAAGTTGGCCAGCCCCTCCCCCCAAGGCTATAGCCCACCCGTTTTTTGGCCATTTTTCCGCTGGGGTATTTGGGCGCCCCGACCTTCCGGCGGTTATTTTTGGGCGCGGCTGTGGCCGCGGCCTATTTTTGGTACCCGGAGGCCGCTCGCAAAGTCTCGCCCCATTCCGAGTACGGCGGACGAAGTGGGCCAGCCCCTCCCCCCAAGGCTATAGCCCACCCGTTTTTTGGCCATTTTTCCGCTGGACGAACTTGGCGCCACGGCCTTCGGGCGGGTTATTTTTGGGCGCGGCTGTACCTGCGGCCTATTTTTGGCACACGGAGACCACTCGCAAAGTCTCGCCCCATTCCGAGTCCGGCGGACGAACTTGGCCAGCCCCACCCCCCAAGGCTATAGCCCACCCGTTTTTGTGGCCTTTTTCCGCGGGACGAACTTGGAGCTCCGGCCATCGGGCGGTTTTTTTTGGGCGCGGCTATGCCCGCGGCCTATTTTTGGCGCGCGGAGGCCGCTCGCAAAGTCTCCCCCCATACCGAGTCCGGCGGATTAACTTGGCCAGCCCCACCCCCCAAGGCTATAGCCCACCCTTTTTTCTGGCCTTTTTCCGCTGGACGAACTTGAAGCCCCAGCCTTTGGGTGGTTATTTTTGGGCGCGGCACTGACCGCCGGTTATTTTTGGAACACGGAGGCCACTCGTAAAGTCTCGCCCCATTCCGAGTCCGGCGGACGACCTTGGCCAGCCCCACCCCCCAAGGCTATAGCCCACCCGTTTTTGTGGCCTTTTTCCGTTGGACGAACATGAAGCCCCGGCCTTTGGGCGGTTATTTTTGGGTGCGGCACTGACCGCCGGTTATTTTTGGAACACGGAGGCCACTCGCAAAGTCTCGCCCCATTCCGAGTCCGGAGGACGAACTTGGCCAGCCCCACTCCCCAAGGCTATAGCCCACCCGTTTTTGTGGCCTTTTTCCGCGGGACGAACATGGCGCTCCGGCCATCGGGCGGTTTTTTTTGGGCGCGGCTATGCCCACGGCCTATTTTTGGCACGCGGAGGCCGCTCGCAAAGTCTCCCCCCATACCGAGTCCGGCGGATGAACTTGGCCAGCCCCACCCCCCAAGGCTATAGCCCACCCTTTTTTGTGGCCTTTTTCCGCTGGACGAACTTGGCACCCCGGCCTTCGGGAAGTTATTTTTGGGGGCGGCCTTTTCCCGCGGCCTATTTTTGGCGCACGGAGGCCGCTCGCAAAGTCTCCTCCCATACCGAGTCCGGCGGACGAACTTGGCCAGGCCCACCCCCCAAGGCTATAGCCCACCCGTTTTTGTAGCCTTTTTCCGCTGGACGAACTTGGCGCCCCGGCCTTCGGGCGGTTATTTTTATCCGCGGCTGTGCCCGCGGCCTATTTTTGGCACACGGAGGCCGCTCGCAAAGTCTCGCCCCATTACAAGTCCGGCGGACGAACTTGGCCAGCCCCACCCCCCAAGGCTATAGCCCACCCGCTTTTGTGGCCTTTTTCCGCTGGACGAACTTGGCGCCCCGGCCTTCACGCAGTTATTTTTCGGCGCGGCTGTGCCCTCGGCCTATTTTTGTTACACGGAGTCTGCTTGAAAAGTCTCGCCCCATTCCGAGTCCGGCGGACGAACTTGGCAAGCCCCACCCCCCAAGGCTATAGCCCACCCGTTTTTGTGGCCTTTTTCCGCTGGACGAACTTGAAGCCCCGGCCTTTGGGCGGTTATTTTTGGGCGCGGCACTGCCCGCCGGTTATTTTTGGAACACGGAGGCCACTCGCACAGTCTCGCCCCATTCCGAGTCCCGCGGAGGAACATGTCCAGCCCCACCCCCCAAGGCTATAGCCCACCCGTTTTTGTGGCCTTTTTCCGCGGGACGAACTTGGAGCTCCGGCCATCGGGCGGTTTTTTTTGGGCGCGGCTATGCCCGCGGCCTATTTTTGGCGCGCGGAGGCCGCTCGCAAAGTCTCCCCCCATACCGAGTCCGGCGGATGAACTTGGCCAGCCCCACCCCCCAAGGCTATAGCGCACCCTTTTTTCTGGCCTTTTTCCGCTGGACGAACTTGAAGCCCCGGCCTTTGGGTGGTTATTTTTGGGCGCGGCACTGCCCGCCGGTTATTTTTGGAACACGGAGGCCACTCGCACAGTCTCGCCCCATTCCGAGTCCCGCGGAGGAACATGGCCAGCCCCACCCGCCAAGGCTATAGCCCACCCGTTTTTGTGGCCTTTTTCCGCTGGACGAACTTGAAGCCCCGGCCTTTGGGCGGTTATTTTTGGGCGCGGCACTGACCGCCGGTTATTTTTGGAACACGGAGGCCACTCGCAAAGTCTCGCCCTATTCCGAGTCCGGCGGACGACCTTGGCCAGCCCCACCCCCCAAGGCTATAGCCCACCCGTTTTTGTGGCCTTTTTCCGTTGGACGAACATGAAGCCCCGGCCTTTGGGCGGTTATTTTTGGGTGCGGCACTGACCGCCGGTTATTTTTGGAACACGGAGGCCACTCGCAAAGTCTCACCCCATTCCGAGTCCGGCGGACGAACTTGGCCAGCCCCACCCCCCAAGGCTATAGCCCACCCGTTTTTGTGGCCTTTTTCCGCGGGACGAACATGGCGCTCCGGCCATCGGGCGGTTTTTTTTGGGCACGGCTATGCCCGCGGCCTATTTTTGGCGCGCGGAGGCCGCTCGCAAAGTCTCCCCCCATACCGAGTCCGGCGGATGAACTTGGCCAGCCCCACCCCCCAAGGCTATAGCCCACCCTTTTTTGTGGCCTTTTTCCGCTGGACGAACTTGGCACCCCGGCCTTCGGGAAGTTATTTTTGGGGGCGGCCTTTTCCCGCGGCCTATTTTTGGCGCACGGAGGCCGCTCGCAAAGTCTCCTCCCATACCGAGTCCGGCGGACGAACTTGGCCAGGCCCACCCCCCAAGGCTATAGCCCACCCGTTTTTGTGGCCTTTTTCCGCTGGACGAACTTGGCGCCCCGGCCTTCGGGCGGTTATTTTTGGGTGCGGCTGTGCCCTCGGCGTATTTTGGCATTTGGACGGCGCTCGCAAAGTCTCGTCCCATTCCGAGTCCGGCGTACGACCTTGGCCAGCCCCTCCCCCCAAGGCTATAGCCCACCCGTTTTTGTGGCCTTTTTCCGCTGGACGAACTTGAAGCCCCGGCCTTTGGGCGGTTATTTTTGGGCGCGGCACTGCCCGCCGGTTATTTTTGGAACACGGAGGCCACTCGCACAGTCTCGCCCCATTCCGAGTCCCGCGGAGGAACATGGCCAGCCCCACCCCCCAAGGCTATAGCCCACCCGTTTTTGTGGCCTTTTTCCGCTGGACGAACTTGGCGCCCCGGCCTTCGGGCGGTTATTTTTGGGTGCGGCTGTGCCCTCGGCGTATTTTGGCATTTGGACGGCGCTCGCAAAGTCTCGTCCCATTCCGAGTCCGGCGTACGACCTTGGCCAGCCCCTCCCCCCAAGGCTATAGCCCACCCGTTTTTGTGGCCTTTTTCCGCTGGACGAACTTGAAGCCCCGGCCTTTGGGCGGTTATTTTTGGGCGCGGCACTGACCGCCGGTTATTTTTGGAACACGGAGGCCACTCGCAAAGTCTCGCCCCATTCCGAGTCCGGCGGACGACCTTGGCCAGCCCCACCCCCCAAGGCTATAGCCCACCCGTTTTTGTGGCCTTTTTCCGTTGGACGAACATGAAGCCCCGGCCTTTGGGCGGTTATTTTTGGGTGCGGCACTGACCGCCGGTTATTTTTGGAACACGGAGGCCACTCGCAAAGTCTCGCCCCATTCCGAGTCCGGCGGACGAACTTGGCCAGCCCCACCCCCCAAGGCTATAGCCCACCCGTTTTTGTGGCCTTTTTCCGCGGGACGAACATGGCGCTCCAGCCATCGGGCGGTTTTTTTTGGGCGCGGCTATGCCCGCGGCCTATTTTTGGTGCGCGGAGGCCGCTCGCAAAGTCTCCCCCCATACCGAGTCCGGCGGATGAACTTGGCCAGCCCCACCCCCCAAGGCTATAGCCCACCCTTTTTTGTGGCCTTTTTCCGCTGGACGAACTTGAAGCCCCGGCCTTTGGGCGGTTATTTTTGGGTGCGGCACTGACCGCCGGTTATTTTTGGAACACGGAGGCCACTCGCAAAGTCTCGCCCCATTCCGAGTCCGGCGGACGAACTTGGCCAGCCCCACCCCCCAAGGCTATAGCCCACCCGTTTTTGTGGCCTTTTTCCGCGGGACGAACATGGCGCTCCGGCCATCGGGCGGTTTTTTTTGGGCGCGGCTATGCCCGCGGCCTATTTTTGGTGCGCGGAGGCCGCTCGCAAAGTCTCCCCCCATACCGAGTCCGGCGGATGAACTTGGCCAGCCCCACCCCCCAAGGCTATAGCCCACCCTTTTTTGTGGCCTTTTTCCGCTGGACGAACTTGGCACCCCGGCCTTCGGGAAGTTATTTTTGGGGGCGGCCTTTTCCCGCGGCCTATTTTTGGCGCACGGAGGCCGCTCGCAAAGTCTCCTCCCATACCGAGTCCGGCGGACGAACTTGGCCAGGCCCACCCCCCAAGGCTATAGCCCACCCGTTTTTGTAGCCTTTTTCCGCTGGACGAACTTGGCGCCCCGGCCTTCGGGCGGTTATTTTTATCCGCGGCTGTGCCCGCGGCCTATTTTTGGCACACGGAGGCCGCTCGCAAAGTCTCGCCCCATTACAAGTCCGGCGGACGAACTTGGCCAGCCCCACCCCCCAAGGCTATAGCCCACCCGTTTTTGTGGCCTTTTTCCGCTGGACGAACTTGAAGCCCCGGCCTTTGGGCGGTTATTTTTGGGCGCGGCACTGCCCGCCGGTTATTTTTGGAACACGGAGGCCACTCGCACAGTCTCGCCCCATTCCGAGTCCCGCGGAGGAACATGGCCAGCCCCACCCCCCAAGGCTATAGCCCACCCGTTTTTGTGGCCTTTTTCCGCTGGACGAACTTGGCGCCCCGGCCTTCGGGCGGTTATTTTTGGGTGCGGCTGTGCCCTCGGCGTATTTTGGCATTTGGACGGCGCTCGCAAAGTCTCGTCCCATTCCGAGTCCGGCGTACGACCTTGGCCAGCCCCTCCCCCCAAGGCTATAGCCCACCCGTTTTTGTGGCCTTTTTCCGCTGGACGAACTTGAAGCCCCGGCCTTTGGGCGGTTATTTTTGGGAGCGGCAGTGCCCCGCCGGTTATTTTGGAACACGGAGGCCACTCGCACAGTCTCGCCCCATTCCGAGTCCCGCGGAGGAACATGGCCAGCCCCACCCCCCAAGGCTATAGCCCACCCGTTTTTGTGGCCTTTTTCCGCTGGACGAACTTGGCGCCCCGGCCTTCGGGCGGTTATTTTTGGGTGCGGCTGTGCCCTCGGCGTATTTTGGCATTTGGACGGTGCTCGCAAAGTCTCGTCCCATTCCGAGTCCGGCGTACGACCTTGGCCAGCCCCTCCCCCCAAGGCTATAGCCCACCCGTTTTTGTGGCCTTTTTCCGCTGGACGAACTTGAAGCCCCGGCCTTTGGGCGGTTATTTTTGGGCGCGGCACTGACCGCCGGTTATTTTTGGAACACGGAGGCCACTCGCAAAGTCTCGCCCCATTCCGAGTCCGGCGGACGACCTTGGCCAGCCCCACCCCCCAAGGCTATAGCCCACCCGTTTTTGTGGCCTTTTTCTGCTGGACGAACTTGGCGGCCGGCCTTCGGGCGGGTATTTTTGGGTGCGGCTGCTCCCGCGGCCTATTTTTCGCACATGGAGACCGCTCGCAAAGTCTCACCCCATTCCGAGTCCGGCGGACGAACTTGGCCTGGCCCACCCCCCAAGGCTATAGCCCACCCGTTTTTGCGGCCTTTTTCCGCTGGACGAACATGGCGCCCCAACCTTCAGGCGGTTATTTTTGGGCGCGGCTGTGCCCGTGGCCTATTTTTGAGCTCACGGAGGCCGCTCGCAAAGTCTCGGCCCATTCTTAGTCCGGCGGACGAACTTGGCCGTCCCCACCCCGCAAGGCTATAGCCCACCCGTTTTTGTGGCATTTTTCCGCTGGTCGAAATTGCCGCCCCAGCCTTCGGGCTGTTATTTTTGGGTGCGGCTCTGCCCGCGGCCTATTTTTGGCACACGGAGCCCGCTCGCAAAGTCTCGCCCCATTCCGAGGCCTGCGGACGAACTTGGCCAGCCCCACCCCCCAAGGCTATAGCCCACCCGTTTTTGTGGCCCTTTTCCGCTGGACGAACTTGGTGCTCCGGCCTTCGGGCAGTTATTTGTGGACGCGGCTGTGCCCGAGGCCTATTTTTGGCACACGGAGGTTGCTTGCAAAGTTTCGCCCCATTCTGAGTCCGGCGGACGAACTTCACCGGCCCCACCCCCCAAGGCTATAGCCCACCCGTTTTTTGTGGCCCTTTTCCGCTGGATGAACTTGGTGCCCCGGCCTTCGGGCAGTTATTTTTGGGTGCGGCTGTACCCGCGGCCTATTTTTGGCACACGGAGGTCGTTCGCAAAGTCTCGTCCCATTCCGAGACCGGCGGACGAACTTGGCCAGCCCCACCGCCCAAGGCTATAGCCCGCCCGTTTTTGTGGCCTTTTTCCGCTGGACGAACTTGGCGGCCCGGCCTTCGGGCGGTTATTTTTGGGCACGGCTGTGCCCGCGGCTTATTTTTGGCACACGGAGGCCGCTCGTAAAGTCTCTCCCCATTCCGAGTCCGGCGGACGAACTTGGCCAGCCCCACCCCCCAAGGCTATAGCCCACCCGTTTTTGTGGCATTTTTTCCGCTGGACGAACTTGGCGCCCCGGCTTTCGGGCGGTTATTTTTGGGCGCGGCTGTGCCCGCGTCCTACTTTGAGCACAGGGAGGCCGCTCGTAATGTCCCACCCCATTCCGAGTCTGGCGGACGAACTTGGCCAGCCCCACCCCCCAAGGCTATAGCCCACCCGTTTTTGTGGCATTTTTTCCGCTGGACGAACTTGGCGCCCCGGCTTTCGGGTGGTTATTTTTGGGCGCGGCTGTGCCCGCGTCCTATTTTGAGCACACGGAGGACGCTTGCAATGTCCTACCCCATTCCGAGTCTGGCGAACGAACTTGGCCAGCCCCAGCCCCCAAGGCTATAGCCCACCCGTTTTTGTGGCCTTTTTCCGCTGGACGAGCATGGCGCCCCGGCCGTCGGGCGGTTATTTTTTGACGCGGCTGTCCGCACTGCCTATTTTTTGCGCACGGAGGCCGCTCGTAAAGTCTCGGCCCATTCCGAGTCCGGCGGACGAACTTGACCAGCCCCACCCCTCAAGGCTATAGCCCACCCGTTTTTGTGGCCTTTTTCCGCTGGACGAATATGGCGCCCCGGCCGTCGGGCGGTTATTTTTTGGCACGTCTGTCCGCACGGCCTATTTTTGGCGCACGGAGGCCACTCGCAAAGTCTCGGCCCATTCCGAGTCCGGCGGACGAACTTGGCCATCCCCACCCCCCAAGGCTATAGCCCACACGTTTTTGTGGCCTTTTTCCGCTGGACGAACTTGGCACCCCGGCCTTCGGGCGGTTATTTTGGGGTACGGCTGTGTCCTTGGCCTATTTTTAGCACACGGAGGCCGCTCGCAAAGTCTCGCCCCATTCCGTGTCCGGCGGACGAACTTGGCCAGCCCCACCCCCCAAGGCAATAGCCCACCCGTTTTTGTGGCCTTTTTCCGCGGGACGAACATGGCGCTCCGGCCATCGGGCGGTTTTTTTTGGGCGCGGCTATGCCCGCGGCCTATTTTTGGCGCGCGGAGGCCGCTCGCAAAGTCTCCCCCCATACCGAGTCCGGCGGATGAACTTGGCCAGCCCCACCCCCCAAGGCTATAGCCCACCCTTTTTTGTGGCCTTTTTCCGCTGGACGAACTTGGCACCCCGGCCTTCGGGAAGTTATTTTTGGGCGCGGCTGTGTCCACAGCCTATTTTTGGCACACGGAGGCCGCTCGCAAAGTCTCGCCCCATTCCGAGTCCGGCGGACGAACTTGGCCAGCCCCACCCCCCAAGGCTATAGCCCACCCGTTTTTGTGGCCTTTTTCCGCTGGACGAACTTGGCGCCCCGGCCTTCGGGCGGTTATTTTGGGGTGCGGCTGTGTCCTTGGCCTATTTTTAGCACACGGAGGCCGCTCGCAAAGTCTCGCCCCATTCCGTGTCCGGCGGACGAACTTGGCCAGCCCCACCCCCCAAGGCAATAGCCCACCTGTTTTTGTGGCCTTTTTACGCTGGACGAACTTTGCGCCCCGGCCTTCGGGTGGTTATTTTTGGGCGCGGCTGTGCCCACAGCCTATTTTTGGCACACGGAGGCCGCTCGCAAAGTCTCATCCCATTCCGAGTCCGGCTTACGAACTTGGCCAGCCCTACCCCCCAAGGCTATAGCCCGCCCGTTTTTGTGGCGTTTTTCCGCTGGACGAACTTCGCTCCCCAGCGTTCGGGTGGTTATTTTTGGGCGCGGCTGTGTCCACGGCCTATTTGTGGCACACAGAGGCCGCTCGCAAAGTCACGCCCCATTCCGAGTCCGGCGGACGAACTTGGCCAGCCCCACCCCCCAAGGCAATAGCCCACCCGTTTTTGTGGCCTTTTTCCGCTGGACGAACTTGGCGCCCCGGCCTTCGGGCGGTTATTTTTGGGCGTAACTGTGGCCGTGGCCGATTTTTTTCACACGGAGGCCGCTCGCAAAGTCTCGCCCCATTCCGAGTCCGGCGGACGAACTTGGCCAGCCCCACCCCCCAAGGCTATAGCCCACCCGTTTTTGTGGCCTTTTTCCGCTGGACGAACTTGGCGCCCCGGCCTTCGGGCGGGTATTTTTGGGCGCGGCTGTTCCCGTGACCTATTTTTAGCACACGGAGGCCGCTCGCAAAGTCTCGTCCCATTCCGAGTCCGGCGGACAAACTTGGCCAGCCCCACCCCCCAAGGCTATAGCCCACCCGTTTTTGTGGCCTTTTTCCGCTGGACGAACTTGGCGCCCCGGCCTTCGGGCGGTTCATTTTGGGTGCGGCTGTGCCCGCGGCCTATTTTTGGCACACGGAAGCCACTCGCAAAGGCTCGCCCCATTCCGAGTCCGGCCGACGAACTTGGCCTGCCCCACCCCCCAAGGCTATAGCCCACCCGTTTTTGTGGCCTTTTTCCGCTGGACAAACTTGGCGCCCCGGCCTTAGGGCGGTTATTTTTGGGTGTGGCTGTGCCCGCGTCCTATTTTTGGCACACGGAGGCCGTTCGCAAAGTCTCACCCCTTTCCGAGTCCGGCGGACGAACTTGGCCAGCCCCACCCCCCAAGGCTATAGCCCACCCGTTTTTGTGGCATTTTTTCCGCTGGACGAACTTGGCGCCCCGGCTTTCGGGCGGTTATTTTTGGGCGCGGCTGTGCCCGCGTCCTATTTTGAGCACACGGAGGACGCTCGCAATGTCCTACCCCATTTCGAGTCTGGCGAACGAACTTGGCCAGCCCCAGCCCCCAAGGCTATAGCCCACCCGTTTTTGTGGCCTTTTTCCGCTGGACGGACTTGGCGCCCCGGCCTTCGGGCGGTTTTTTTTGGGCGCGGCTGTGCCCACGACCTATTTTTGGCACACAGAGCCTGCTCGTAAAGTCTCGCCCCATTCCGAGTCCGGCGGACGAACTTGGCCAGCCCCACCCCCCAAGGCTATAGCCCACCCGTTTTTCTTTGTCAACTTATCATCTTGACCCACTCCGATTTGGAGTATTACCCGATGTCTTATAAGTTCCATCACCTATTTATGTTTGAGAAAATGTAAATAATTATGTTGTTCAGTGAAGTTATGCGAAAAAAAAAACAAAAACAAAAGTTGTTGTTTCAAAAGAATAAAAATAACAATAATAGGTGAAATCCACCTTGTAACTTCCAAAAAAAAAAAATTCTCTGCATTTTTCTCAAACATACACTTTGTTTTCCTTAGTTCCTTTCTTTGTTAGCCATAGCCCTAGCCTACGTTACGTCCTAATAAAAGTCCTTCTTGATTTTAGGGAACTATAGTCCGAAGTAGAAGCTAGTTATATGGGCTAAAAAGATGTAGTGGTGCATAATAAAAAATAAATAAATTGGGTTGACTAACAGTTTTTATTTGACTTGAGATCGTATTATTTCTAAGCTGAGGGCATATTTATTTCATCTTGGTGAGAGCATGTGATATCATTTCTTTATTATTTTCTCTCAATTACCATTCATTGGAGTGACTATTTTTATTTGGTTTAATTTCTTTGTGAGAGTGTCACTACTTCCAGTGAGATTTTGGGGTTTGACATGTCATTCTTGAAAGTAGCTATAACAAAGTCTACTGGGCTGATTCATGTGGATGGTTGATGTGGGTGTGATGTTGCTTTAGACTGGAGATAATGCTTATACTTTTATTTGATTGTTATCATTAATCTGATTGAATAAACACTCGTGTTTCTATAAAAAAAAAAATCATTTTGAATTTGAATTTTGTTTTCGCTTTATTTGCTAGGGACTAGCAATAATTTGAGTTGGGAAGTGTGTTGAGTGTTAGAAAATGTATATTTATAAAGGAGAAAACTGTCATTTTACATTTCAAGTCTTACTAACAACCCTTACTTTTATGTATTTAACCTTCTTGTGATTTAATTACATGTGTTTTATTTTAATTAAGTATTTTATGTATTTTAGGGGCATTATAGTCATTTCACAATAAAGGAGAGATCAGACGGCAAAACGGACATCACTTTTGAACTCAGGACGATCGAAAACCTTAGGAGGAGCATAAAAAGAAAAATGCACTATTCACATGTACGGTACTATTCACGTGTACGGTACTGTTCACGACACTATTCACATAGACGGATCGATGACGTGGCATTGACCGATGATGTGGCATTGACTGATGAGGTGTCATGATCCTATTGGACTAAAATTCTTATGTACTGTTGATGGTGACGTGGCAGCATATCAGTGGACGAAAAATCTTGCGTACGGTGCATGCATCACACAAGATTATTTTCAACCAAACCGTGTTACTGTTCATCCGGGTCAAACCGTATTACTGTTCATCCACGTGGTCAAACCGTGGACTGTTGACTGATGACGTGGCGCAATCCTGAGCGTCCAAACTGTTTTTAATCCGATGGCCATGATTTACTCCATGTATCTATAAAAAGGGGGCCTTTCCCCCCTAATTTGATAGCTCTGAATCCATTTTTGGGATCTATTTTTTGTAATTCCCTCTCCATCTTGTATTTTCTATGTATTTTAATAAATTCTCATTTTGCCCCTAGTTCAATTATGAGTGGCTAATTTTCTTTCAAGCTTGGGTTGAAGGTGAAGTCTCAACATGTGTCATGGGCTTTATTTGGTAAATTTACTTTCTCTTCCCCTCTAGTTTTTATGGATGATTTGACTTTTCGTCGACAAATAATACTGATCTTGTCTAGATACCGCCTTGGTTACACCGGCTCTCTAGTATAAGGTTATTATTATTTGTCACGATAAGCCCTTAGCACCATATTGATTAGAGTGTGGTTCATGAGGTGTGGATTCCCCCCTCATGATTTAATTGGTATTAATAAGGAATATTTAGCCCATGGTGCATGTTGATACGAATCCAGATACCCAAGTACATCATTTCAATAGATTTCGCTTCAATTTATTCTCGCCATTGCAATTCCAATTTTAGAATTTATTATCGCCATTTCAATTCCAATTTTAGGATAATTTCAATCACTTCCACCACAATTCCAACCACCGATTTACAAAATTAATTCTACATATAATTAATATCCACCTCCTCGTGGGATCGACACTCGTCACCATTAGTCTATACTACAATAGATTCGTGCGCTTGCGAGTACATTAAAATTTGCACAACACGGACGAACTTGGCCAGCCCAACCCCCCAAGGCTATAGCCCACCCGTTTTTGTGGCCTTTTTCCGCTGGACGAACTTGGCGCCCCGGCCTTCGGGGGTTATTTTTAGGCGCGGCTGGGCCAGCCGCCTATTTTTGGCACACGGAGGCCGCTCGCAAAGTCTCGCCCCATTCCAAGTCCGGCGGACGAACTTGGCCAGCCCCACCCCCCAAGGCTATAGCCCACCCATTTTTGTGGCCTTTTTCCGCTGGACAAACTTGGCGCCCCGGCCTTCGGGCGGTTATTTGTGGGCGCGGCTATGCCCGCGGCCTATTTTTGGCACACGGAGGCCGCTCGCAAAGTCTCACCCCATTCCGTGTCCGGCGGACGAACTTGGCCAGCCCCACCCCCCAAGGCTATATAGCCCACCCGTTTTTGTGGCTTTTTTCCGCTGGACAAACTTGGCACCCCGGCCTTCGGGCGGTTATTTTTGGACGCGGCTGTGCCCGCGGCCTATTTTTGGCACACGGAGGCTGCATGCTAAGTCTCGCCCTATTCCGAGTCCGGCGGACGAACTTGGCCAGCCCCACCCCCGAAGGCTATAGCCCACCCGTTTTTGTGGCCTTTTTCCGCCGGACGAACTTGGCGCCCCGGCCTTCGCTCGGTTATTTTTTAACTCGGCTGTGCCCGCGGCCTATTTTTGGCACACGGAGGCCGCATGCTAAGTCTCGCCCTATTCCGAGTCCGGCGGACGAACTTGGCCAGCCCCACCCCCCAAGGCTATAGCCCACCCGTTTTTGTGGCCTTTTTCCGCTGGACGAACTTGGCTCCCCGGCGTTCGGTCGGTTATTTTTGGGCGCGGCTGTGCCCGCGGCCTATTTTTGGCGCACGGAGGCAACTCACAAAGTCTCGCCCCATTCCGAGTCCGGCGGACGAATTTGGCCAGCCCCACCCCCCAAGGCTATAGCCCACCCGTTTTTGTGCCTTTTTCCACTGGACAAACTTGGCGCGCCGGCCTTCGGGCGGTTATTTTTGGACGCGGCTGTGCCCGCGGCCTATTTTTGGCACACGGAGGCCGCTCGGAAAGTCTTGTCCCAATCTGAGTCCGGCGGACGAACTTGGCCAGCCCCACCCCCCAAGGCTATAGCCCACCCGTTTTTGTGGCCTTGTTCCGCTGGACAAACATGGCGCCCCGACCTTCGGGTGGTTATTTTTGGGCGCTGCTGTGCCCGCAGCCTATTTTTGGCACACGGAGGCCGCATGCTAAGTCTCGCCCTATTCCGAGTCCGGCGGACGAACTTGGCCAGCCCCACCCCCCAAGGCTATAGCCCACCCGTTTTTGTGGCCTTTTTCCGCCGGACGAACTTGGCGCCCCGGCCTTCGGTCGGTTATTTTTTAACTCGGCTGTGCCCGCAGCCTATTTTTGGCACACGGAGGCCGCATGCTAAGTCTCGCCCTATTCCGAGTCCGGCGGACGAACTTGGCCAGCCCCACCCCCCAAGGCTATAGCCCACCCGTTTTTGTGGCCTTTTTCCGCTGGACGAACTTGGCTCCCCGGCGTTCGGTCGGTTATTTTTGGGCGCGGCTGTGCCCGCGGCCTATTTTTGGCACACGGAGGCAACTCACAAAGTCTCGCCCCATTCCGAGTCCGGCGGACGAATTTGGCCAGCCCCACCCCCCAAGGCTATAGCCCACCCGTTTTTGTGCCTTTTTCCACTGGACAAACTTGGCGCGCCGGCCTTCGGGCGGTTATTTTTGGACGCGGCTGTGCCCGCGGCCTATTTTTGGCACACGGAGGCCGCTCGCAAAGTCTTGTCCCAATCTGAGTCCGGCGGACGAACTTGGCCAGCCCCACCCCCCAAGGCTATAGCCCACCCGTTTTTGTGGCCTTGTTCCGCTGGACAAACTTGGCGCCCCGGCCTTCGGGTGGTTATTTTTGGGCGCGGCTGTGTCCGCGGCCTATTTTTGGCACACGGAGGCCGCATGCTAAGTCTCGCCCTATTCCGAGTCCGGCGGACGAACTTGGCCAGCCCCACCCCCCAAGGCTATAGCCCACCCGTTTTTGTGGCCTTTTTCCGCTGGACGAACTTGGCTCCCCGGCGTTCGGTCGGTTATTTTTGGGCGCGGCTGTGCCCGCGGCCTATTTTTGGCACACGGAGGCAACTCACAAAGTCTCGCCCCATTCCGAGTCCGGCGGACGAATTTGGCCAGCCCCACCCCCCAAGGCTATAGCCCACCCGTTTTTGTGCCTTTTTCCACAGGACAAACTTGGTGCGCCGGCCTTCGGGCAGTTATTTTTGGGCGCGGCTGTGCCCGAGGCCTATTTTTGGCACATGGGGGACACTCGCAAAATCTCATCCTTTTCCGAGTCGGGCGGACGAACTTGGCCAGCCCCACCCCCCAAAGCTATAGCCCACCCGTTTTTGTGGCCTTTTTCCACTGGACAATCTTGGCGCCCCGGCCTTCGGGTGGTTATTTTTAGGCGCGGCTGTGCCCACGGCCTATTTTTGGCACACGGAGGCTGCATGCTAAGTCTCGCCCCATTCCGAGTCCGGCGGACGAACTTGGCCAGCCCCACCCCCCCAGGCTATAGCCAACCCGTTTTTGTGTCCTTTTTCCGCTGGACGAACTTGGCGCCCCAGCCTTCGGGCGGTTATTTTTTGGGTGCGGCTGTGCCCGTGGCCTATTTTTAGCACAGGGAGGCCGCTCGCAAAGTCTCGCCCCATTCCAAGTCCGGCGGACAACTTGGCCAGCCCCACCGCCCAAAGCTGCAGCCCACCCGTTTTTGTGGCCTTTTTCCACTGGACAAACTTGGCGCCCCGGCCTTCAGGTGGTTATTTTTGGGCGTGGCTGTGCCCGCGGCCTATTTTTGGCACACGGAGGCTGCATGCTAAGTCTCGTCCTATTCCGAGTCCGGCGGACGAACTTGGCCAGCCCCACCCCCGGAGGCTATAGCCCACCCGTTTTTGTGGCCTTTTTCCGCCGGACGAACTTGGCGCCCCGGCCTTCGGTCGGTTATTTTTTAACTCGGCTGTGCCCGTGGCCTACTTTAGCATAGGGAGGCCGCTCGCAAAGTCTCGCCCCATTCCAAGTCCGGCGGACGAACATGGCCAGCCCCACCCGCCAAGGCTATAGCCCACCCGTTTTTGTGGCCTTTTCCGCTGGACGAACTTGGCGCCCCGGCCTTCAGGCGGTTATTTTTGGGCGCGGCTGTGCCCGCGGCCTATTTTGGCACACGGAGGCCGCTCGCAAAGTCTCGGCCCATTCCGAGTCCGGTGGACTAACTTGGCCAGCCCCACCCCCCAAGGCTATAGCCCACCCGTTTTTGTGCCCTTTTTCTGCTGGACGAACTTGGCGCCCCGGCCTTCGAGCGGTTATTTTTGGGAGCGGCTGTACCCACGGCCTATTTTTGGCACATGGAGGCCGCTCGTAAATTCTCCCCCCATTCCGAGTCCGGCGGACGAACTTGGCCAGCTCCACCCCCCAAGGCTGTAGCCCACCCGTTTTTGTGGCCTTTTTCCGCTGGACGAACTTGGCGCCCCGCCCTTCGGGCGGTTATTTTTCAGCGCGGCTGTGCGCGTGGCCTATTTTTCGCACACGGAGGCCGCTCGCAAAGTCTCACTCCATTCCGAGTCCGGCGGACGAACTTGGCCAGCCCCACCCCCAAGGCTATAGCCCACCCGTTTTTGTGCCCTTTTTCCGCTGGACGAACTTGGCTGACCGGCCATCGGGCGGTTATTATTGGCGTGGCTGTGCCCGGGGCCTATGTTTGGCACACGGAGGCCGCTTGAAAAGTCTCGTCCCATTCCCAGTCCGGCAGACGAACTTGGCCAGCTACACCCCCCAAAGCTGCAGCCCACCCGTTTTTGTGGCCTTTTTTCACTGGACAAACTTGGCGCCCCGGCCTTCGGGTGGTTATTTTTGGGCGCGGCTGTGCCCGCGGCCTATTTTTGGTACACGGAGGCTGCATACTAAGTCTCGCCCTATTCCGAGTCCGGCGGACGAACTTGGCCAGCCCCACCCCCGAAGGCTATAGCCCACCCGTTTTTGTGGCCTTTTTCCGCCGGACGAACTTGGCGCCCCGGCCTTCGGTCGGTTATTTTTTGACTCGGCTGTGCCCGTGGCCTATTTTCAGCATAGGGAGGCCGCTCGCAAAGTCTCGCCCCATTCCGAGTCCGGTGGACGAACTTGGCCAGCACCACCCCCCAACGCTATAGCCCACCCGTTTTTGTGGCCTTTTCCCGCTGGATGAACTTGGCGCACCAGCCTTCGGGCGCTTATTTTTGGGTGCGGCTGAGCCCGCAGCCTATTATTGGCACACGGAGGCCGCTCGCAAAGTCTCGGCCCATTCCGAGCCCGGCGGACGAACTTGGCCTGCCCCACCCCCTAAGGCTATACCCCACCCGTTTTTGTGGCCTTTTTCCGCTGGACGAACTTGGCGCACCGGCCTTCGGGCGGTTATTTTTGGGCGCGGCTGTGCCCGCAGCATATTTTTGGCACACGGAGGCCGTTCGCAAAGTCTCAACCCATTCCGAGTCAGGCGGACGAACATGGCCAGCCCCACCCCCCAAGGCTATAGCCCACCCGTTTTTGTGGCCTTTTTCCGCTGGACGAACTTGGCGCCCCGGCCTTCGGGCAGTTATTTTTGGGCGCGGCGGTGCCCGCGGCCTAGTTTTGGCACACGGAGGCCACTCGCAAAGTCTCGCCCCATTCCGAGTCCGGCGGACGAACTTGGCCAGCACCACCCCCCAACGCTATAGCCCACCCGTTTTTGTGGCCTATTCCCGCTGGATGAACTTGGAGCCCCGGCCTTCGGGCGGTTATTTTTGGGCTCGGATGTGCCCGCGGCCTATTTTTGGCACACAAAGGCCATTCGCAAAGTCTCACCCCATTCCGAGTCCGGCGGATGAACTTGGCCAGCCCCACCCCCAAGGCTAAAGCACACCCGTTTTTGTGGCCTTTTTTCGTTGGACGAACTTGGTACCCCGGCCTTCGGGCAGTTATTTTTGGGCGCGGCTGTGCCCACGGCCTATTTTTGGCACACGGAGGCCGCTTGCAAAGTCTCGTCCCATTCCCAGTCCGGCAGACGAACTTGGCCAGCTACACCCCCCAAAGCTGCAGCCCACCCGTTTTTGTGGCCTTTTTTCACTGGACAAACTTGGCGCCCCGGCCTTCGGGTGGTTATTTTTGGGCGCGGCTGTGCCCGCGGCCTATTTTTGGCACACGGAGGCTGCATGCTAAGTCTCGCCCTATTCCGAGTCCGGCGGACGAACTTGGCCAGCCCCACCCCCGAAGGCTATAGCCCACCCGTTTTTGTGGCCTTTTTCCACCGGACGAACTTGGCGCCCCGGCCTTTGGTCGGTTATTTTTTGACTCGGCTGTGCCCGCGGCCTATTTTCAGCATAGGGAGGCCGCTCGCAAAGTCTCGCCCCATTCCGATTCCGGTGGACGAACTTGGCCAGCACCACCCCCCAACGCTATAGCCCACCCGTTTTTGTGTCCTTTTCCCGCTGGATGAACTTGGCGCCCCGGCCATCGGGCGGTTATTTTTGGGTGCGGCTGTGCCCACGGCCTATTTTTAGTACACGGAGGCCGCTCCCAAAGTCTCGGCCCATTCCGAGTCCGGCGGACGAACTTGGCCTGCCCCACCCCCTAAGGCTATACCCCACCCGTTTTTGTGGCCTTTTTCCGCTGGACGAACTTGGCGCCCCGGCCTTCGGGTGGTTATTTTTGGTCGCGGCTGTTCCCGCAGCCTATTTTTGGCACATGGAGGCCGCTCGCAAATTCTCGCCCCATTCCGTGTCCGGCGGACGAACTTGGCCATCCCCACCCCCCAAGGCTATAGCCCACCCGTTTTTGTGGCCTTTTTCTGCTGGACGAACTTGGCGCCCCGGCCTTCGGGCAGTTATTTTTGGGCGCGGTGGTGCCCGCGGCCTAGTTTTGGCACACGGAGGCCACTCGCAAAGTCTCGCCCCATTCCGAGTCCGGCGGACGAACTTGGCCAGCCCCACCCCCCAAGGCTATAGCCCACCCGTTTTTGTGGGCTTTTCCCGCTGGACGAACTTGGCGCCCCGGCCTTCGGGCCGTTATTTTTGGGCGCGGCTTTGCCCGCGGCCTATTTTTTGCACACGGTGTCTGCTCGCAAAGTCTCGCCCCATTCCGAGTCTGGCGGATGAACTTGGCCAGCCCCACCCCCCATGGCTATAGCCCACCCGTTTTTGTGGCCTTTTTCCGCTGGACGAACTTGGCGCCCCGGCCTTCAGATGGTTATTTTTGTGCGCGGCTGTGCCTGCGGCCTATTTTTTGCACACAGAGGCCGCTCGTAAAGTGTCGTACCATTCCCAGTCCAGCGGACGAACTTGGCCAGCTCCACCCTCCATGGCTATAGCCCACCCGTTTTTGTGGCCTTTTTCCGCTGCACGAACTTGGCGCCCAGGCCTTCGGGCGGTTATTTTTACGTGCGGCTGTGCCCGTGGCCTATTTGTGGTACACGGAAGCAGCTCGTAAAGTCTCGCCCCATTCCGAGTCCGGCGGACGAACTTGGCCAGCCCCAACCCCCAAGGCTATAGCCCACCTGTTTTTGTGGCTTTTATCCGCTGGACGAACTTGGCGCCCCGGCCTTCAGGCGGTTATTTTTTAGTACGGCTGTGCCCGCGGCCTATTTTTGGCACACGGAGGCTACTCGCAATGTCTCGCCCCATTCCCAATCCGGCGGACGAACTTGGCCAGCTCCACCCCCCAAGGCTATAGCCCACCCGTTTTTGTGGCCTTTTTCTGCTGGACGAACTTGGCGCACCAGCCTTCGGGCGCTTATTTTTGGGTGCGGCTGAGCCCGCAGCCTATTATTGGCACACGGAGGCCGCTCGCAAAGTCTCGGCCCATTCCGAGTCCGGCGGACGAACTTGGCCTGCCCCACCCCCTAAGGCTATACCCCACCCGTTTTTGTGGCCTTTTTCCGCTGGACGAACTTGGCGCACCGGCCTTCGGGCGGTTATTTTTGGGCGCGGCTGTGCCCGCAGCATATTTTTGGCACACGGAGGCCGTTCGCAAAGTCTCAACCCATTCCGAGTCAGGCGGACGAACATGGCCAGCCCCACCCCCCAAGGCTATAGCCCACCCGTTTTTGTGGCCTTTTTCCGCTGGACAAACTTGGCGCCCCGGCCCTCGGGCGGTTATTTTCGGGCTCGGCTGTGCCCGTGGCTTATTTTTGGAACACGTAGGCCGCTCGAAAAGTCTAACCCCATTCCGAGTCCGGCGGACGAACATGGCCAGCCCCACCCCCCAAGGCTATAGCCCACACGTTTTTGTGGCCTTTTTCCGCTGGACGAACTTGGCGCCCCGGCCTTCCGGGGGTTATTTTTGGGCGCGGCTGTGCCGTAGCCTATTTTTGACACATGAAGGCCGCTCGCAAAGTCTCACCCCATTCCGAGTCCGGCGGACGAACTTGGCCAGCCCCACCCCCAAGGCTGTACCCCACCCATTTTTGTGGCCTTTTTCCGCTGGACGAACTTGACGGCCCGGCCTTCTGGTGGTTATTTTTGGTCGCGGCTGTGCCCGCAGCCTATTTTTGGCACACGGAGGATGAACTTGGCCAGCCCCACCCCCAAGGCTATAGCACACCCATTTTTGTGGCCTTTTTCCGCTGGACGAACTTGGCGCCCCGGCCTTCGGGCGGTTATTTTTGGGTGCGGCTGTGCCGGTGGCCTATTTTTGGCACACGTAGGCCGCTCGCAAAGTCTCGCCCCATTCCGGGTCCGGCAGACGAACTTGGCCAGTCCCACCCCCCAAGGCTATAGCCCACCCGTTTTTGTGGCCTTTTATCGCTGGACGAACTTGGCGCCCCGGCCTTCCAGCGGTTATTTTTGGGCGCGGCTGTGCCCGCGGCCTATTTTTTACACACAGAGGCCGCTCGCAAAGTCTCACCCCATTCCGGGTCCGGCGGACGAACTTGGCCAGTCCCACCCCCCAGGGCTATAGCCCACCCGTTTTTGGGGCCTTTTTCCGCTGGACGAAATTGGCGCCCCGGCCTTCGGGCTGTTATTTTTGGGTGCGGATGTGCCCGCGGCCTATTTTTGGAACACGGAGGCCGCTCGCAAAGTATCACCCCATTCCGAGTCCGGCGGACGAACATGGCCAGCCCCACCCCCCAAGGCTATAGCCCACCCGTTTTTGCGGCCTTTTTCCGCTGGACGAACTTGGCGTCCCGTCTTTCGGGCGGTTATTTTTGGGTGCAGCCATGTCTGCGGCCCATTTTTGGCACATGGAAGGTGCTCGCAAAGTCTCCCCCCATTCCGAGTCCGGCGGACGAACTTGGCCAGCCCCACCCCCCAAGGCTATAGCCCACCCGTTTTTGCGGCCATTTTCCGCTGGACGAACTTGTCGCCCCGTCTTTCGGGCGGTTATTTTTGGGTGCGGCCATGTCTGTGGCCCATTTTTGGCGCATGGAAGCTGCTCGTAAAGTCTCCCGCCTTTCCGAGTCCGGCAGACGAACTTGGCCAGCCCCACCCCCCAAGGCTATAGCCTACCCGTTTTTGTGGCCATTTTCCGCTGGACGAACTTGGCGCCCCGGCCTTCGGGCGGTTATTTTTGGGTACGGCTGTGCCCGTGGCCTATTTTTGGCACACGTAGGCCGCTCACAAAGTCTCACCCCATTCCGGGTCCGGCGGACGAACTTGGCCAGTCCCACCCCCCAAGGCTATAGCCCACCCGTTTTTGTGGCCTTTTTCCGCTGGACGAAATTGGCGCCCCGGCCTTCGGGCTGTTATTTTCGGGTGCGGCTGTGCCCACGGCCTATTTTTGGAACACGGAGGCCGCTCGCAAAGTCTCACCCCATTCCGAGTCCGGCAGACGAACTTGGCCAGCCCCACCCCCCAAGGCTATAGCCCACCCGTTGTTTGGGCATTTTTGCGGCCTTTTTCCGCTGGACGAACTTGGCGTCCCGTCTTTCGGGTGGTTATTTTTGGGTGCAGCCATGTCTGCGGCCCATTTTTGGCACATGGAAGGTGCTCGCAAAGTCTCCCCCCATTCCGAGTCCGGCGGACGAACTTGGCCAGCCCCACCCCCCAAGGCTATAGCCCACCCGTTTTTGCGGCCATTTTCCGCTGGACGAACTTGTCGCCCCGTCTTTCGGGCGGTTATTTTTGGGTGCGGCCATGTCTGTGGCCCATTTTTGGCGCATGGAAGCTGCTCGTAAAGTCTCCCGCCTTTCCGAGTCCGGCAGACGAACTTGGCCAGCCCCACCCCCCAAGGCTATAGCCCACCCGTTTTTGTGGCCTTTTTCCGCTGGACGAACTTGGCGCCCCAGCCTTCGGGCGGTTATTTTTGGGTACGGCTGTGCCGGTGGCCTATTTTTGGCACACGTAGGCCGCTCGCAAAGTATCACCCCATTCCGGGTCCGGCGGACGAACATGGCCAGTCCCACCCCCCAAGGCTATAGCCCACCCGTTTTTGTGGCCTTTTTCCGCTGGACGAACTTGGTGCCCCGGCCTTCGGGCGGTTATTTTTGGGCGCGGCTGTGCCCGTGGCCTATTTGTGGCACACGGAGGCTGGTCGTAAAGTCTCGCCCCATTCCGAGTCCAGCGGACGAACTTGGCCAGCCCCACCCGCCAAGGCTATAGCGCACCCGTTTTTGTGGCCTTTCTCCGCTGGACGAACTTGGTGCCCCGGACTTCGGGTGGTTATTTTTTTGCGCGGCTGAGCCCGCGGCCTATTTTTGGTAAACGGATGCCGGTCGCAAAGTCTCACCCCATTCTGATTCCGGCAGACGAACTTGAACAGCCCCACCCCCCAAGGCCATAGCCCACACGCTTTTGTGGCCTTTTTCCGCTGGACGAACTTGGGGCCCCGGTCTTCGGGCGGTTATTATTGGGCGCGGCTGTGCCCGCGGCCTATTATTGGCACACAGAGGATGCTCGCAAAGTCTCGCCCCATTCCGAATCCGGCGGACAAACTTGGCCAGCCCCACCACCCAAGGCTATGGCGCACCCGTTTTTATGGCCTTTTTCCGCTGGACGAACTTGGCGCCCCGGACTTCGGGCAGTTATTTTTGGGCGCGGCTGTGACAACGGCCTATGTTTGGCACCCGGAAGCCACTCGTAAAGTCTCGTCCCATTCCGAGTCCGGCAGACGAACTTGAACAGCCCCACCCCCCAAGGCTATAGCCACACGCTTTTGTGGCCTTTTCCCGCTGGACGAACTTATCGCCCCGGTCTTCGGGTGGTTATAATTGGGTGCGGCTGTGCCCGCGGCCAATTTTTGGCACAAGGAGGATGCTCGCAAAGTCTGGCCCCATTCCGAATCCGGCAGACAAACTTGGCCAGCCCCACCCCCCAAGGCTATAGCCAACCCGTTTTTGTGGCCTTTTTCCACTGGACGAACTTGGGGCCCCGGTCTTCGGGCGGTTATTATGGGGCGCGGCTGTGCCCGCGGCCTATTATTGGCACACAGAGGATGCTCGCAAAGTCTCGCCCCATTCCGAATCCGGCGGACAAACTTGGCCAGCCCCACCACCCAAGGCTATGGCGCACCCGTTTTTGTGGCCTTTTTCCGCTGGACGAACTTGGCGCCCCGGACTTCGGGCGCTTATTTTGGGTGCGGCTGTGACAACGGCCTATTTTTGGCACCCGGAAGCCACTCGTAAAGTCTCGCCCCATTCCGAGTCCGGCAGACGAACTTGAACAGCCCCACCCCCCAAGGCTATAGCCACACGCTTTTGTGGCCTTTTCCCGCTGGACGAACTTATCGCCCCGGTCTTCGGGTGGTTATAATTGGGTACGGCTGTGCCCGCGGCCAATTTTTGGCACAAGGAGGATGCTCGCAAAGTCTGGCCCCATTCCGAATCCGGCGGACAAACTTGGCCAGCCCCACCCCCCAAGGCTATAGCCAACCCGTTTTTGTGGCCTTTTTCCACTGGACGAACTTGGCGCCCCGGCCTTCGGGCGGTTATTTTTGGGCGTGGCTGTGCCAGTGGCCTATTTTTGGCACACGGAGGCTGCTCGCAAAGTCTCGCCCCATTCCGAGTCCGGCGGACGAACTTGGCCAGCCCCACCCCCCAAGGCTATAGCCCACCCATTTTTGTGGCCTTTTTCCGATGGACGAATTTGGCCGCCCCAACCCCCAAGGATATCGCCCACCCGTTTTAGTGGCCTTTTTCCGCTGGACGAACTTGGCCCCTCAGCCTTCGGGCGGTTATTATTGGGCGCGGCTGTCCCCGCGGCCTATTTTTGGCACACGGAGGCCGCTCGCAAAGTCTCGCCCCATTCCGAGTCCGGCGGACGAACTTGGCCAGCCCCACCCCCCAAGGCTATAGTCCACCCGTTTTTGTGGCCTTTTTCCGCTGGACTAACTTGTCGCCCCGGTCTTCGGGCGGTTATTTTTGGGTGCGGCTGTGCCCGCGGCCTATTTTTGGCACACGGAGGATGCTCACAAAGTCTCGTCCCATTCCGAATCCGGCGGACAAACTTGGCCAACCCCACCCCCCAAGGCTATAGCCCACCCATTTTTGTGGCTTTTTCCGCTGGACGAACTTGGCGCCCCGGCCTTCGGGCGGTTATTTTTGGGTACGGCTGTGCCCGCGGCCTATTTTTGGCACACGGAGGATGCTCACAAAGTCTCGTCCCATTCGGAATCCGGCGGACAAACTTGGCCAACCCCACCCCCCAAGGCTATAGCCCACCCATTTTTGTGGCTTTTTCCGTTGGACGAACTTGGCGCCCCAGCTTTCGGGAGGTTATTTTAGGGAGCAGATGTGCCCGTGGCCTATTTTTGGCACACGGAGACCGCTCGCAAAGTCTCGCCCCATTCTGAGTCCGGCGGACGAACTTGGCCAGCCCCACCCCCCTAGGCTATAGCCCACCCGTTTTTTGGGCATTTTTACGGCGGACGAACTTGGGGACGGGACCTTCGGGCGGTAATTGTTGGGCGCGGCTGTGCCCGCGGCCTATTTTTGGCAGATGGAGACCCCTCGCAAAGTCTGGCCCCATTCCGAATCCGGCGGACGAACTTGGCCAACCCCACCCCCCAAGGCTATAGCCCACCCGTTTTTTGGGAATTTTTGCGGCGGATGAACTTGGGGACGGGACCTTCGGGCGCTTATTTTTGGGCCCGGCTGTGTCCGTGGCCTATTTTTGGCACACAGAGGCCGCTCGCAAAGTCTGGCCCTATTTTGAGTCTGGCGGACGAACTTGGCCAACCCCACCCCCCAAAGCTATAGCCCACCCGTTTTTTGGGCATTTTAGCGGCGGATGAACTTGGGGACGGGACCTTCGGGTGCTTATTTTTGGCACACGGAGGCCCACAACCTATGTTTGGCACACGGAGACCCCTCGCAAAGTCTAGCCCCATTCCGAGTCCGGCAGACGAACTTGGCCAGCCCCACCCCCCAAGGCTATAGCCCACCCGTTGTTTGGGCATTTTTGCGGCGGACGAACTTGGGGACGGGACCTTCGGGAACTTATTTTTGGGCGCGGCTGTACCCGCGTCTTATTTTTGGCACACGCAGGCCCCTTACAAAGTCTAGACCCATTCCAAGTCCGGCGGACGAATTTGGCCAGCCCCACCCCCCAAGGCTATAGCCCACCCGTTTTTTGGCAATTTTTGCGGCGGACGAAATTGGGGGCGGGACCTTCGGGCGTTTATTTTTGGACGCGGCTGTGCCCGCGGCCTATTTTTGGTACACGGAGGCCCCTCACAAAGTCTGGCACCATTCCGAATCCGGCGGACGAACTTGGCCAGCCCCACCCCCCTAGGCTATATCCCACCCGTTTTTTGGGCATTTTTACGGCGGACGAACTTGGGGATGGGACCTTCGGGTGGTTATTGTTGGGGGCGGCTGTGCCCGCGGCCTATTTTTGGCAGACGGAGACCCCTCGCAAAGTCTGGCCCCATTCCAAATCCGGCGGACGAACTTGGCCAACCCCACCCCCCAAGGCTATAGCCCACCCGTTTTTTTGGAATTTTTGCGGCGGATGAACTTGGGGACGGGACCTTCGGGCGCTTATTTTTGGGCGCAGCTGTGTACATGGCCTATTTTTGGCACACGGAGGCCGCTCGTAAAGTCTGGCCCCATTCCGAGTCCGGCGGACGAACTTGGCCAGCCCCACCCCCCTAGGCTATATCCCACCCGTTTTTTGGGCATTTTTGCGGCGGACGAACTTGGGGACGGGACCTTCGGGCGCTTATTTTTGGGCGCGGCTACGACCGCGGCCTATTTTTGGCACACAGAGGCCCCTCGCAAAGTCTCGCCCCATTCCGAGTCCGACGGACGAACTTGGCCAGCCCCACCCCCCAGGGCTATAGCCCACCCGTTTTTGTGGCCTTTTTCCGCTGGACGAACTTGGCGCCCCGGCCTTCGGTCGGTTATTTTTGGGGGCGGCTGTGCCCGTGGCCTATTTTTGGCACAAGGAGGTCGCTCGCAAAGTCTCGCCCCTTTCCGAGTCCGGCGGATGAACTTGGCCAGCCCCACCCCCGAAGGATATAGCCCACCCGTTTTAGTGGCCTTTTTCCGCTGGACGAACTTGGCGACCCGTCCTACGTGCGGTTTTTTTTGGGCGCGGCTGTGCCCGCGGCCTATTTATGGCACACGGAGGCCACTCGCAAAGTCTCGCCCATTTCCAAGTCAAGCGGACGAACTTGGCCAGCCCCACCCCCCATGGCTATAGCCCGCCCGTTTTTGTGGCCTTTTTCCGTTGGACAAACTTGACACCCCGGCCTTCGGGCGGTTATTTTTGGGCTCGGCTATGCCCGCGGCCTATTTTTGGGACACGGAGGCCTCTCGCAAGTCTCGCCCCATTCTGAGTCCGGCGGACGAACTTGGCCAGCCCCACCCCCCGGGGCTATAGCCCACCTGTTTTTGTGGCCTTTTTCCGCTGGACGAACTTGGCGCCCCGGCCTTCGGGCGGTTATGTTTGGGCGCGGCTGTGCCCGCGGCCTATTTTTGGCGCACGGAGGCCGCTCGCAAAGTCTCGCCCCATTCCGAGTCCGGCGGACGAACTTGGCCTGCCCCACCAACCAAGGCTATAGCCCACCCGTTTTTGTGGCCTTTTTCCGCTGGACGAACTTGGCGCCCCGGCCTTCATGCCGTTAGTTTTGGGCGTGGCTGTGCCCGCGGCCTATTTTTGGCACACGGAGGCCGCTCGCAAAGTCTTGCCCCATTCCGAGTCCGGCGGACGAACTAGGCCAGCCCCGCCCGCCAAGGCTATAGCCCACCCGTTTTTGTGGCCTTTTTCCGCTGGACGAACTTGGCGCCCCGGCCTTCGGGCGGTTATTTGTGGACGCGGCTGTACCCGCGGCATATTTTTGTCACACGGAGTCTGCTAGCGAAGTCACGCCCCATTCCGAGTCTGGCGGACGAACTTGGCCAGCCCCAACCCCCCAAGGCTATAGCCCACCCCTTTTTGTGACCTTTTTCCGCTGGACGAACTTGGCGCCCCGGCCTTCGGACGGTTATTTTTGGGTGCGGCTGTGCCCGCGGCCTATTTTTTGCACACGGAGGCCAATTGCAAAGTCTTGCCCCATTCCGAGTCCGGCGGACGAACTTGGCCAGCCCCACCCCCCAAGGCTATAGCCCACCCGTTTTTGTGGCTTTTTCCGCTGCACGAACTTGGCACCCCGGCCTTCGGGCGGTTATTTTTGTGCGCGGCTGTGCCCACGGCCTATTTTTGGCACGCGGAGGCCGCTCGCAAAGTCTCACCCCATTCCGAGTCCGGCGGACGATGTTGGCCAACCCCTCCCCCAATGGCTATAGATCACCCGTTTTTTGGCCATTTTTCCGCTGGGGGGTTTGGGCGCGCCGACCTTTGGGGGGTTATTTTTGGGCGCGGCTGTGCCCGCGGCCTATTTTTGGCACGCGGAGGCCGCTCGCAAAGTCTCACCCTATTCCGAGTCCGGCAGACGACGTTGGCCAGCCCCTCCCCCCATGGCTATAGCCCACCCATTTTTTGGCCATTTTTCCGCTGGACGAACTTGGCGTCCCGGCCTTTGGGTGGTTATTTTTGGGCGCGGCTGTGCCCGCATCCTATTTTTGGCACGCGGAGGCCGCTCGCAAAGTCTCACCCCATTCCGAGTCCGGCGGACGACGTTGGCCAGCCCCTCCCCCCAAGGCTATAGCCCACCCGTTTTTTGGCCATTTTTCCGCTGGACGAACTTGGCGCCCCGGCCTTCGGGCAGTTATTTTTGGGCGCAGTTGTGCCCGTGGCCTATTTTTAGCCCGCGGAGGCCGCTCGCAAAGTCTCGACCCTTTCCGAGTCCGGCGGACGAAGTTGGCCAGCCCCTCCCCCCAAGGCTATAGCCCACCCGTTTTTTGGCCATTTTTCCGCTGGGGGGTTTGGGCGTGCCGACCTTCGGGGGGTTATTTTTGGGTGCGGCTGTGCCCGCGGCCTATTTTTGGCACGCGGAGGCCGCTTGCAAAGTCTCACCCCATTCCGAGTCCGGCGGACGAAGTTGGCCAGCCCTTCCCCCCAAGGCTATAGCCCACCCGTTTTTTGGCCATTTTTCCGCTGGACGAACTTGGCGCCCCAGCCTTTGGACGGTTATTTTTGGGCGCGGCTGTGCCCACGGCCTATTTTTGGCACGCGGAGGCTGCTCGTAAAGTCTCACCCCATTCCGAGTCCGGCGGACGAAGTTGGCCAGCCCCTCCCCCCAAGGCTATAGCCCACCCGTTTTTTGGCCATTTTTCCGCTGGACGAACTTGGCGCACCGGCCTTCAGGCGGTTATTTTTGGGCGTAGCTGTGCCCGTGGCCTATTTTTAGCCCGCGGAGGCCGCACGCAAAGTCTCGCCCCATTCCAAGTCCGGCGGACGACGTTGGCCAGCCCCTCCCCCCATGGCTATAGCCCACCCATTTTTTGGCCATTTTTCCGGTGACGAACTTGGCGCCCCGGCCTTCGGGCGGTTATTTTTGGGTGCACCTGTGCCCGCGGAGGCCGCTCGCAAAGTCTCGCCCCATTCCGAGTCCGGCGGATGAAGTGGGCCAGCCCCTCCCCCCAAGGCTATGGCCCACCCGTTTTTTGGCCATTTTTCCGCGGGACGAACTTGGCGCCCCGTCTTCGGGCGTTTATTTTTAGGCACGGCTGTGCCCGCGGCCTATTTTTGGGATGCGGAGGCTGCTTGCAAAGTCTCGCCCCATTCCGAGTCCGGCGGACGAAGTTGGCCAGCCCCTCCCCCCAAGGCTATAGCCACCCGTTTTTTGCCATTTTTCGGCTGGACGAACTCGGCGCCCCAGCCTTCGGGCGGTTATTTTTGGGCGCGGCTGTGCCCGTGGCCTATATTTACCACGCGGAGGATGCTCTCAAAGACTCACCCCATTCCGAGTCCGGCGGACGAAGTTGGCCAGCCCCTCCCCCCAAGGCTATAGCCCACCCGTTTTTTGGCCATTTTTCCGGTGGGTGTTTGGGCGCGCCGACCTTCGGGGGGTTATTTTTGGGTGCGGCTGTGCCCGCGGCCTATTTTTGGCACGCGGAGGCCGCTCACAACGTATCGCCCCATTCCGAGTCGGGCGGACGAAGATTGCCAGCCCCTCCCCCCAAGGCTATAGCCCACCCGTTTTTTGGCCAATTTTCCGCTGGACGAACTTGGCGCCCCAGCCTTCGGGCGGTTATTTTTGGACGCGGCTGTGCCCGCGGCCTATTTTTGGCATACAGAGGCCGCTCGCAAAGTCTCGCCCCATTCCGAGTCCGGCGGATGAAATTTGCCAGCCCCTCCCCCCAAGGCTATTGCCCACCCGTTTTTTGGCCATTTTTCGGCCGGACGAACTTGGCGCCCCGGCCTTCGGGCAGTTATTTTTTTGCGCGGCTGTGCCCACGGCCTATTTTTGGCACATGGAGGCTGTTCGCAAAGTCTCGTCCCATTCCGAGTCCGGCGGACGAAGTTGGCCAGCCCCTCCCCCCAAGGCTATAGCCCACCCGTTTTTTGGCCATTTTTCCGCTGGGGGGTTTGGGCGCGCCGAACTTCGGGGGGTTATTTTTGGGTGCGGCTGTGCCCGCGGCCTATTTTTGGGACGCGGAGGCCGCTTGCAAAGTCTCACCCCATTCCGAGTCCGGCGGACGAAGTTGGCCAGCCCCTCCCCCCAAGGCTATAGCCCACCCGTTTTTTGGCCATTTTTCCGCTAGACGAACTTCGCGCCCCGGCCTTCGGGCGGTTATTTTTGGGTGCAGCTGTGGCCGCGGCCTATTTTTCTCACGCGGAGGACGCTCGCAATGTCTCGCCCCATTCCGAGTCCAGCGGACGAAGTTGGCCAGCCCCTCCCCCCAAGGCTATAGCCCACCCGTTTTTGTGGCCTTTTTCCGCTGGACGAACTTGGCGTCCCTGCCTTCGGGCGGTTATTTTTGGGCGCGTCTGTGCCTGTGGCCTATTTTTGGTACGCGGAGGCCGCTCGCAAAGTCTCGACCCATTCCGAGTCCGGCGGACGAAGTTGGCCAGCCCCTCCCCCCAAGGCTATAGCCCACCCGTTTTTTGGCCATTTTTCCGCTGGACGAACTTGGCGCCCCGGCCTTCAGGCGGTTATTTTTGGGCGCAGCTGTGCCCGCGGCCTATTTTTAGCCCGCGGAGGCCGCTCGCAAAGTCTCGCCCCATTCCAAGTCCGGCGGACGACGTTGGCCAGCCCCTCCCCCCATGGCTATAGATCACCCGTTTTTTGGCCATTTTTCCGCTGGACGAACTTGGTGCCCCGGCATTCGTGCGGTTATTTTTGGGCGCGGCTGTGTCCGCGGCCTATTTTTGGTACGCGGAGGCCGCTCGCAAAGTCTCGACCCATTCCGAGTCCGGCGGACGAAGTTGGCCAGCCCCTCCCCCCAAGGCTATAGCCCACCCGTTTTTTGGCCATTTTTCCGCTGGACGAACTTGGCGCACCGGCCTTCAGGCGGTTATTTTTGGGCGCAGCTGTGTCCGCCGCCTATTTTTAGCCCGCGGAGGCCGCTCGCAAAGTCTCGCCCCATTCCAAGTCCGGCGGACGACGTTGGCCAGCCCCTCCCCCCAAGGCTATAGCCCACCCATTTTTTGGCCATTTTTCCGGTGACGAACTTGGCGCCCCGGCCTTCGGGCGGTTATTTTTGGGTGAACCTGTGCCCGCGGAGGCCGCTCACAAAGTCTCGCCCCATTCCGAGTCCGGCGGACGAAGTGGGCCAGCCCCTCCCCCCAAGGCTATGGCCCACCCGTTTTTTGGCCATTTTTCCGCGGGACGAACTTGGCGCCCCGTCTTCGGGCGGTTATTTTTGGGCACGGCTGTGCCCGCGGCCTATTTTTGGGACGCGGAGGCCGCTTGCAAAGTCTCACCCCATTCCAAGTCCGGCGGACGAAGTTGGCCAGCCCCTCCCCCCAAGGCTATAGCCACCCGTTTTTTGCCATTTTTCCGCTGGACGAACTCGGCGCCCCAGCCTTCGGGCGGTTATTTTTGGGCGCGGCTGTGCCCGTGGCCTATATTTACCACGCGGAGGATGCTCTCAAAGACTCACCCCATTCCGAGTCCGGCGGACGAAGTTGGCCAGCCCCTCCCCCCAAGGCTATAGCCCACCCGTTTTTTGGCCATTTTTCCGGTGGGTGTTTGGGCGCGCCGACCTTCGGGGGGTTATTTTTGGGTGCGGCTGTGCCTGCGGCCTATTTTTGGCACGCGGAGGCCGCTCACAAAGTATCGCCCCATTCCGAGTCGGGCGGACGAAGATTGCCAGCCCCTCCCCCCAAGGCTATAGCCCACCCGTTTTTTGGCCAATTTTCCGCTGGACGAACTTGGCGCCCCAGACTTCGGGCGGTTATTTTTGGACGCGGCTGTGCCCGCGGCCTATTTTTGGCATGCGGAGGCCGCTCGCAAAGTCTCGCCCCATTCCGAGTCCGGCGGATGAAATTTGCCAGCCCCTCCCCCCAAGGCTATTGCCCACCCGTTTTTTGGCCATTTTTCGGCCGGACGAACTTGGCGCCCCGGCCTTCGGGCAGTTATTTTTTTGCGCGGCTGTGCCCACGGCCTATTTTTGGCACACGGAGGCTGTTCGCAAAGTCTCGTCCCATTCCGAGTCCGGCGGACGAAGTTGGCCAGCCCCTCCCCCCAAGGCTATAGCCCACCCGTTTTTTGGCCATTTTTCCGCCGGACGAACTAGGCGTCCTGGCCCTTGGGCGGTTATTTTTGGGTGCGGCTGTGTCCACGGCCTATTTTTGGCACACGGAGGCGGCTCGCAAAGTCTCGCCCCATTCCGAGTCCGGCGGACGAAGTTGGCCAGCCCCTCCCCCCAAGGCTATAGCCCACCCGTTTTTTGGCCATTTTTCCGCTGGGGGGTTTGGGCGCGCCGAACTTCGGGCGGTTATTTTTGGGCGCGGCTGTGCCCGTGGCCTATTTTTGGCACGCAGAGGCCGCTCGCAAAGTCTCGCCCCATTCCGAGTCCGGCGGACGAAGTGGGCCTGCCCCTCCCCCCAAGCCTATAGCCCACCCATTTTTTGGCCATTTTTCTGCTGGACGAACTTGGCGCCCCGGCCTTCGGGTGGTTATTTTTGGGCGCGGCTGTGCCCGCGGCCTATTTTTGGCACGAGGAGGCAGTTTACAAAGTCTCGCCCCATTCTGAGTCCGGCAGACGAAGTGGGCCAGCCCCTCCCCCCAAGGCTATAGCCCACCCGTTTTTTGGCCATTTTTCCGCTGGACGAACTTGGCGCCCCGGCCTTCGGGCGGTTATTTTTCGGCGCGGCTGTGCCCGTGGCCTATTTTTGGTACGAGGAGGCCGCTCTCAAAGTCTCGCCCCATTCCGAGTCCGGCGGACGAAGTTGGCCAGCCTCTCCCCCCAAGGCTATAGCCCACCCGTTTTTTGGCCATTTTTCCGCAGGGGGGTTTGGGCGCATTGACCTTCGGGGGGTTATTTTTGGACGCGGCTGTGCCCGCGGCCTATTTTTGGCACGCGGAGGCCGCTCGCAAAGTCTCGCCCCGTTCCGAGCCCGGCGGACGAAGTTGGCCAGACCCTCCCCCCAAGGCTATAGCCCACCCGTTTTTTGGCCATTTTTCCGCTGGGGGTTTGAGCGCGCCGACCTTCGGGCAGTTATTTCTGGGTGCGGCTGTGCTCGTGGCCTATTTTTGGCACACGGAGGCCGCTCGCAAAGTCTTGCCCCATTCCGAGTGCGGCGGACGAAGTCGGCCAGCCCCTCCCCCCAAGGCTATAGCCCACCCGTTTTTTGGCCATTTTTCCGCTGGATGAACTTTGCGCCCCGAGCATCGGGCTGTTATTTTTGGGCGCGGCTGTGCCCGCGGCCTATTTTTTCCACGCGGAGGCCGCTCGCAAAGTCTCGCCCCATTCCGAGTCCGGCGGACGAAGTTGGCCAGCCCCTCCCCCCAAGGCTATAGCCCACCCGTTTTTTGGCCATTTTTCCGCTAGACGAACTTCGCGCCCCGGCCTTCGGGCGGTTATTTTTGGGTGCAGCTGTGGCCGCGGCCTATTTTTCTCACGCGGAGGACGCTCGCAAAGTCTCGCCCCATTCCGAGTCCGGCGGACGAAGTTGGCCAGCCCCTCCCCCCAAGGCTATAGCCCACCCGTTTTTTGGCAATTTTTCCGCTGGGGGGTTTGGGCGCCCCGACCTTCGGGGGGTTATTTTTGGGCGCGGCTGTGCCCGCGGCATATTTTTGGCATGCGGAGGCCGCTCGTAAAGTATCGTCCCATTCCGAGTCCGGCGGACGAAGTGGGCCTGCCCCATCCCCCAAGGCTATAGCCCACCCGTTTTTGTGGCCTTTTTCCGTTGGACGAACTTGGTGCCCCGGCCTTCGGGCGGGTATTTTTGGGCGCGGCTGTGCCCGCGGCCTATTTTTGGCACACGGAGGCACCTCGCAAAGGCTCGCGGCATTCCGAGTCCAGCGGACGAAGCTGGCCAGCCCCACCCCCCAAGGCTATAGCCCACCCGTTTTTTGGCCATTTTTCCGCTGGGGGGTTTGGCCGCGCCGACCTTCGGCAGGTTATTTTCGGGCGCGGCTGTGCCCGCGGCCTATTTTTGGCACGCGGAGGCCGCTCGCAAAGTCTCGCCTCATTCCGTGTCCGGCGGACGAAGTTGGCCAGCCCCTCCCCCCAAGGCTATAGCCCACCCGTTTTTTGGCCATTTTTCCGCTGGACGAACTTGGCGCCCCGGCCTTCGGGCGGTTATTTTTGGGCGCGGCTGTGCCCGCGGCTTTGTTTTGGCACGCGGAGGCCACTCGAAAAGTCGCGCCGTATTCCGAGTCCGGCGGAAGAAGTTTGCCAGCCCCACCCCCCAAGGCTATAGCCCACCCGTTTTTTGGCCATTTTTCCGCTGGGGGGTTTGGGTCGCCGACCTTCGCGGGGTTATTTTTGGGCGCGTCTGTGCCCGCGGCCTATTTTTCGCACGTGGAGGCTGCTCGCAAAGTCTAGCCCCATTCCGACTCCGGCGGACGAAGTTGGCCAGCCGTTCCCCCCAAGGCTATAGCCCACCCGTTTTTTGGCCATTTTTCCGCTGGACGAACTTGGCGCCCCGGCCTTCGGGCGGTTATTTTTGGGCGCGGCTGTGGCCGCGGCTTTTTTTTGGCACGCGGAGGCCACTCACAAATTCGCGCCGTATTCCGAGTCCGGCGGACGAAGTTGGCCAGCCCCTCCCGCCAAGGCTATAGCCCACCCGTTTTTTGGCCATTTTTCCGCTGGGGGGTTTTGGGCGCGCCTACCTTCGGGGGGTTATTTTTGGGCGCGGCTGTGCCCGCGGCCTATTTTTGGCACGCGGAGGCCGCTCGCAAAGTCTCGCCCCATTCCGAGTCCGGCGGACGAAGTTGGCCAGCCCCTCCCCCCAAGGCTATAGCCCACCCGTTTTTTGGCAATTTTTCCGCTGGGGGGTTTGGGCGCCCCGACCTTCGGGGGGTTATTTTTGGGCGCGGCTGTGCCCGCGGCATATTTTTGGCACGCGGAGGCCGCTCGTAAAGTATCGTCCCATTCCGAGTCTGGCGGACGAAGTGGGCCAGCCCCTCCCCCCAAGGCTATAGCCCACCCGTTTTTTGGCAATTTTTCCGCTGGGGGGTTTGGGCGCCCCGACCTTCGGGGGGTTATTTTTGGGCGCGGCTGTGCCCGCGGCATATTTTTGGCACGCGGAGGCTGCTCGTAAAGTATCATCCCATTCCGAGTCTGGCGGACGAAGTGGGCCAGCCCCTCCCCCCAAGGTTATAGCCCACCCGTTTTTTGGCCATTTTTCCGATGGACGAACTTGGCGACCAGTCTTCGGGCGGTTATTTTTGGGCGCGGCTGTGCCCACGTCCTATTTTTGGCACACGGAAGCCGCTCGCAAAGTCTCGCCCCATTCCGAGTCCGGCGGACGAAGCTGGCCAGCCCTTCCCCCCAAGGCTATAGCCCACCCGTTTTTTGGCCATTTTTCCGCTGGGGGGTTTTGGCGCGCCGACCTTCGGGGGGTTATTTTTGGGCGCGGCTGTGGCCGCGGCCTATTTTTAGTACACGGAGGCCGCTCGCAAAGTCTCGCCCCTTTCCGAGTCCGGCGGACGAAGTGGGCCCGCCCCATCCCCCAAGGCTATAGCCCACCCGTTTTTGTGGCCTTTTTCCGTTGGACGAACTTGGTGCCCCGGCCTTCGGGCGGGTATTTTTGGGCGCGGCTGTGCCCGCGGCCTATTTTTGGCACACGGAGGCACCTCGCAAAGGCTCGCGGCATTCCGAGTCCAGCGGACGAAGCTGGCCAGCCCCACCCCCCAAGGCTATAGCCCACCCGTTTTTGTGGCCTTTTTCCGCTGGACGAACTTGGCGCCTCGGCCTTCGGACGGGTATTTTTGGGCGCGGCTATGCCCGCGGCCTATTTTTGGCATACGGAAGTGCCTCGCAAAGTCTCACGCCATTCCGAGTCCGGCGGACGAAGTGGGCCAGCCCCACCCCCCAAGGCTATAGCCCACCCGTTTTCGTGGCCTTTTTCCGCTGGACGAACTTGGGGCCCCCCCCTCCGTGCAGTTATTTTTGAGCGCGGCTGTGCCCGCTGCCTATTTTTGGCACACGGAGGTGCCTCACAAAGTCTGGCGCCATTCCGAGTCCGGCAGACGAAGTTGGCCAGCACCACCCCCCAAGGCTATCGCCCACCCGTTTTTGTGGCCTTTTTCCGCTGGACGAACTTGGCGCCCTGGCCTTCGGGCGGATATTTTTGGGCGCGGCTGTGCCCGCGGCCTCGTTTTGGCACACGGAGGCGCCTCGTAAAGTCTGTCGCCATTCCGAGTGCGCGGACCAAGTTGGCCAGCCCCACCACCCAAGGCCATAGCGCACCCTTTTTTGTGGCCTTTTTCCGCTGGACGAACTTGGCGCCCCGGCCTTCGGGTGGTTATTTTTGGGCGCGGATGTGCCCGCGTCCTATTTTTGGCACACAGAAGCACCTCGCAAAGTCTCGCGCCATTCCGAGTGCGGCGGACGAAGTGGGCCAGCCCCATCCCCCAAGGCTATAGCCCACCCATTTTTGTGGCCTTATTCCGCCGGACGAATTTGGCGCCCCGGCCTTCGAGCGGTTATTTTTGGGTACGGCTGTGCCCGCGGCCTATTTTTGGCACACGGAGGCCCCTCGCAAAGTCTCGCGCTTTTCCTAGTCCGGCGGACGAAGTGGGCCGGCCCCAACCCCAAGGCTATAGCCCACCTGTTTTTGTGGCCTTTTTCCGCCGGACGAATTTGGCGCCCCGGCCTTCGGGCGGGTATTTTTGGGCGCGGCTGTGCCCGTGGCCTCTTTTTGGCACAAGGAGGGCCCTCGCAAAGTCTCGCGCAATTCCGACTGCAGCGGACGAAGTGGGGCAGCCCCACCCCCCAAGGCTATAGCCCACCCGTTTTTGTGGCCTGTTTCCGCTGGACGAACTTGGCGCCCCGGCCATCGGGTGGTAATTTTTGGACGCGGCTGTGCCCGCGGCCTATTTTTGGCACACGGAGTCCCCTCGGAAAGTCTCGCGCCATTCCGAGTCCGGCGGACGAAGTTGGCCAGCCCCACCCCCCAAGGCTATAGCCCACCCGTTTTTGTGGCCTGTTTCCGCTGGACGAACTTGGCGCCCCGGCCTTCGGGCGGTTATTTTTGGGGGCGGCTATGGCCGCGGCCTATTTTTGGCACACGTAGGGCCCTCTTAAAGTCTCGCGCCATTCTGAGTCCGGCGGACAAAGTAGGCCAGCCCCACCCCCCAAGGCTATAGCCGACCCGTTTTTGTGGCCTTTTTCCGCAGGACGAACTTGGCGTCCCGGCCTTCGGGCGGTTATTTTTGGGCGCGGCTTTTCCCACGGCCTATTTTTTGCACACGGAGGCCTCCCACAAAGTCTCGCGCCATTCCGAGTCTGGCGGACGAAGTCGGCAAGCCCCACCCCCCAAGGCTATAGCCCACCCGTTTTTGTGGCCTTTTTCCGCTGGACGAAATTGGCGCCCCGGCCTTCGGGCTGTTATTTTTGGGAGCGGCTTTGTCCGCTGCCTATTTTTGGCACACGGAGGTGCCTCACAAAGTCTGGCGCCATTCCGAGTCCGGCAGACGAAGTTGGCCAGCACCACCCCCCAAGGCTATCGCCCACCCGTTTTTGTGGCCTTTTTCCGCTGGACGAACTTGGGGCCCCGGCCTTTGGGCGGTTATTTTCGGGCGCGGCTGTGCCCGCGGCCTATTTTTCGTAAACGGAGGCGCCTCGCAAAGTCTCTCGCCGTTCCGAGTCCGGCGGACGAAGCGGGCCAGCCCCACCCCCCAAGGCTATAGCCCACCCGTTTTTGTGGCCTTTTTCCGCTGGACGAACTTGGCCCCCTGCCTTCGGGCGGTTATTTTTGGCCGCGGCTGTGCTCACAGCCTATTTTTGGCACATGGAGATGCCTCGCAAAGTCTCGCGCCATTCCGAGTCCGGCGGACAAAGTTGGCCAGCCCCACCCCCCGAGGCTATAGCCCACCCGTTTTTGTGGCCTTTTTCCGCTGGACGAACTTGGTGCCCCGGCTTTCGGGGGGGTATTTTTGGCCGCGGCTGTGCCCGTGGCCTATTTTTGGCACACGGACGCGCCTCGCAAAGTCTCGCGCTATTCCGAGTCCGGGGACGAAGTTGGCCAGCCCCACCCCCCAAGGCTATAGCCCACCCATTTTTGTGGCCTTTTTCCGCTGGACGAACTTGGCGCCCCGGCCTTCGGGCAGGTATTTTTGGGCGCGGCTGTGCTCGCAGCCTATTTTCGGCACAGGGAGGCGCCTCCCAAGGTCTCGCGCCATTCCGAGTCCGGCGGACGAAGCGGGCCAGCCCCACCCCCCAAGGCTATAGCCCACCCGTTTTTGTTGCCTTTTTCCGCTGGACTAACTTGGCGCCCCGGCCTTCGGGCGGGTATTTTTGGGTTCGGCTGTGCCCGCCGCCTATTTTTTGCACACGGAGGCACCTCGTAAAGTCTCGCGCCATTCCGAGCCCGGCGGACGAAGTCGGCCAGCCCCACCCCCCAAGGCTATAGCCCACCCGTTTTTGTGGCCTTTTTCCGCTGGACGAACTTGGCCCCCTGCCTTCGGGCGGTTATTTTTGGCCGCGGCTGTGCTCACAGCCTATTTTTGGCACACGGAGTTGCCTCGCAAAGTCTCGCGCCATTCCGAGTCCGGCGGACGAAGCGGGCCAGCCCCACCCCCCAAGGCTATAGCCCACCCGTTTTTGTTGCCTTTTTCCGCTGGACTAACTTGGCGCCCCGGCCTTCGGGCGGGTATTTTTGGGTTCGGCTGTGCCCGCCGCCTATTTTTTGCACACGGAGGCACCTCGTAAAGTCTCGCGCCATTCCGAGCCCGGCGGACGAAGTCGGCCAGCCCCACCCCCCAAGGCTATAGCCCACCCGTTTTTGTGGCCTTTTTCCGCTGGACGAACTTGGCCCCCTGCCTTCGGGCGGTTATTTTTGGCCGCGGCTGTGCTCACAGCCTATTTTTGGCACACGGAGTTGCCTCGCAAAGTCTCGCCCCATTCCGAGTCCGGCGGACGAAGTTGGCCAGCCCCTCCCCCCAAGGCTATAATCCTGTGTGATGCATGTACCATACGCGAGATTTTTCTTCCACTGATATGCTGCCACGTCACCATCAACAGTACATAAGAATTTTAGCCCAACAGGATCGTGACACCTCATCAGTCAATGCCACATCATCGGTCAATGCCACGTCATCAATCAGTCTACGTAAACAGTGTCGTGAACAGTAACGTAGACAGTACCGTACCCGTGAATAGTACCGTACATGTGAATAGTGCCATTTTTCCTTTTATGCTCCTCCTAAGGTTTTTGACCGTCCTGAGTTCAAAAGTGATGTCCGTTTTGCCGTCTGATCTCTCCTTTATTGTGAAATGACTATAATGCCCCTAAAATACATAAAATACTTAATTAAAATAAAACAAACGGAATTAAATCAAAAGAAGGTTAAATTCATAAAAGTAAAGGTGTTAGTAAGACTTGAAATGTAAAATGACGGTTTTCTCCTTTATAAATATGCATTTTCTAACACTCAACAGCGGCTGTGCCCGCAGCCTATTTTTGGCACACGGAGGCCCCTCGCAAAGTCTCGCGCCACTCCGAGTCCGGCAGACGAAGTTGGCCAGCCCAACCCCCCAAAGCTATAGCCCACCCGTTTTTCAGGCCTTCTTCCGCAGGACGAACTTGGCGCCCCGGCCTTCGGGGGGGTATTTTTGGGCGCAGCTTTGCCCTCGGCCTATTTTTGGCCCATGGAGGCGCCTCGCAAAGTCTCGCGCCATTCCAAGTCTGGCGGACGAAGTCGGCCAGCCCCACACCCCAAGGCTATAGCCCACTCGTATTTGTGGCCTTTTTCCGCTGGACGAACATGGCGCCCCGGCCTTCGGGCCGGTATTTTTGGGCGCGGCTGTGCCCTCGGCCTATTTTTGGCACACGGAGGCCCCTCGCAAAGTCTCACGCCATTCCGAGTCCGGCGGACGAAATTGGCCAGCCCCACCCCCCAAGGCTATAGCCCACCCATTTTTTGGCCTTTTTCCGCTGGACGAACTTGGCGCCCCGGCCTTTGGGCGGTTATTTTTGGACGCGGCTGTGCGCGCAGCCTATTTTTGGCACACGGAGGCCCCTCGCAAAGTCTCGCACTATTCCGAGTCCGGCGGACGAAGTTGGCCAGCCCCACCCCCCAAGGCTATAGCCCACCCGTTTTTGTGGCCTTTTTGCGCTAGACGAACTTGGCGCCCCGGCCTTCGGGCGGGTATTTTTGGGCACGGCTGTGCCCGCGGCCTATTTTTGTACACGGAGGCACCTCGCAAAGTCTCGCGCCATTCCGAGTCCGGCGGACGAAGTCGGCCAGCCCCACCCCCCAAGGCTATAGCCCACACGTTTTTGTGGCCTTTTTCCGCTGGTAGAACTTGGCGCCCCGGCCTTTGGGCGGTTATTTTTGGGCGCGGCTGTGCGCGCAGCCTATTTTTGGCACACAGAGGCCCCTCGCAAAGTCTCGCGCTATTCCGAGTCCGGCGGACGAAGTTGGCCAGCCCCACCCCCCAAGGCTATAGCCCACCCGTTTTTGTGGCCTTTTTCCGCTGGACGAACTTGGCGCCCCGGCCTTCGGGTGGTTATTTTTTGGCGCGGCTGTGCGTGCAGCCTATTTTTGGTACACGGAGGCCCCTCGTAAAGTCTCGCGCTATTCTGAGTCCGGCGGACGAAGTAGGCCAGCCCCACCCCCCAAGGCTATAGCCCACCCGTTTTTGTGGCCTTTTTCCGCTGGACGAACTTGGCACCCCGGCCTTCGGGAGGGTATTTTTGGGCACGGCTGTGCCCGCGGCCTATTTTTGCACACGGAGGCACCTCGCAAAGTCTCGCGCCATTCCGAGTCCGGCGGACGAAGTCGGCCAGCCCCACCCCCCAAGGCTATAGCCCACCCGTTTTTGTGGCCTTTTTCCGCTGGACGAATTTGGCGCCCCGGCCTTCGGGTGGTTATTTTTTGGCACGGCTGTGCCCGCAGCCTATGTTTGGCACACGGAGGCCCCTCACAAAGTCTCGCGCCATTCCGAGTCCGGCGGACGAAGTCGGCCAGCCCCACCCCCCAAGGCTATAGCCCACACGTTTTTGTGGCCTTTTTCCGCTGGTCGAACTTGGCGCCCCGGCCTTCGTGTGGTTATTTTTGGTCGCGGCTGTGCTCGCGGCCTAATTTTGGTACACAGAGGCCCCTCGCAAAGTCTCGCGCCATTCCGAGTCCGGCGGACAAAGTTGGCCAGCCCCACTCCACAAGTCTATAGCCGACCCGTTTTTGTGGCGTTTTTCCGCTGGACGAACTTGGCGTCCCGGCCTTCGGGCGGGTATTTTTGGGCGCGGCTGTTCCCGCAGCCTATTTTTGGTACACGGAGGCCCCTCGCAAAGTCTCGCGCCATTCCGAGTCCGGCGGACAAAGTTGGCCAGCCCCACTCCACAAGGCTATAGCCCACCTGTTTTTGCGGCGTTTTTCCGCTGGACGAACTTGGCGCCCCGGCCTTCGGGCTGGTATTTTTGGACGTGGCTGTGCCCGCAGCCTATTTTTGGCACACAGAGGCCCCTCACAAAGTCTCGCACCACTCCGAGTCCGGCGGACAAAGTTGGCCAGCCCCACCCCCCAAGGCTACAGCCCACCCGTTTTTGTGGCCTTTTTTCGCTGGACGAACTTGGCGCCCCGGCATTCGGGCAGGTATTTTTGGGCGCGGCTGTGCCGTCGGCCTATTTTTGGCACACGGAGGCGCCTCTCAAAGTCTCGCGCCATTCCGAGTCCGGCGGACGAAGTCGGCCAGCCCCACCCCCCAAGGCTATAGCCCACACGTTTTTGTGGCCTTTTTCCGCTGGTCGAACTTGGCGCCCCGGCCTTCGTGTGGTTATTTTTGGTCGCGGCTGTGCTCGCGGCCTAATTTTGGTACACGGAGGCCCCTCGCAAAGTCTCGCGCCATTCCGAGTCCGGCGGACAAAGTTGGCCAGCCCCACTCCACAAGGCTATAGCCCACCTGTTTTTGCGGCGTTTTTCCGCTGGACGAACTTGGCGCCCCGGCCTTCGGGCTGGTATTTTTGGACGTGGCTGTGCCCGCAGCCTATTTTTGGCACACAGAGGCCCCTCACAAAGTCTCGCACCACTCCGAGTCCGGCGGACGAAGTTGGCCAGCCCCACCCCCCAAGGCTACAGCCCACCCGTTTTTGTGGCCTTTTTTCGCTGGACGAACTTGGCGCCCCGGCATTCGGGCGGGTATTTTTGGGCGCGGCTGTGCCGTCGGCCTATTTTTGGCACACGGAGGCGCCTCTCAAAGTCTCGTGCCATTCCGAGTCCAGCGGACGAAGTTGGCCAGCCCCACCCCCCAAATCTATAGCCCACCCGTTTTTCAGGCCTTTTTCCGCAGGACGAACTTGGCGCCCCGGCCTTCGGGGGGGTATTTTTGGGCGCGGCTGTGCCCTCGGCCTATTTTTGGAACACGGAGGTGCCTCGCAAACTCTTGCGCTATTCCGAGTCTGGCGGACGAAGTCGGCCAGCCCCACCCCCCAAGGCTATAGCCCACTCGTATTTGTGGCCTTTTTCCGCTGGACGAACTTGGGGCCCCGGCCTTTGGGCCGGTATTTTTGGGCACGGTTTTGCCCTTGGCCTATTTTTGCTACACGGAGGTGCCTCGAAAAGTCTCGCGCCATTCCGAGTCCGGCGGACGAAGTTAGCCAGCCCCACCCCCTAAGGCTATAGCCCACCCGTTTTTGTGGCATTTTTCCGCTGGACGAACTTGGCGCCCCGGCCTTCGGGCGGGTATTTTTGGGAGCAGCTGTGCCCACGGCCTATTTTATACACACAGAGGCACCTCGCAAAGTCTCGCGCCATTCGGAGTCCGGCGGACGAAGTTGGCCAGCCCCACCCCCCAAGGCTATAGCCCACCCGTTTTTGTGGCCTTTTTCCGCTGGACGAACTTGGCGCCCGGCCTTCGGGCCGGTATTTTTGGGTTCGGCTGTGCCCGCAGCCTATTATTGGCGCACGGAGGCGCCTCGCAAAGTCTCGCGCCATTGCGAGTCCGGCGGACGAAGTCGGCCAGCCCGACCTCCCAAGGCTATAGCCCACCCGTTTTTGTGGCCTTTTTCCGCTGGACGAACTTGGCGCCCCGGCCTTTGGTCGGGTATTTTTGGGCGCGGCTGTGCCCTCGGCCAATCTTTGGCACACGGAGGTGCCTCGTAAAGTCTCGCGCCATTCCTAGTCCGGCGGACGAAGTTGGCCAGCCCCACCCCCCAAGGCTATAGCCCACCCGTTTTTGTGGCCTTTTTCCGCTGGACGAACTTGGCGCCCGGCCTTCGGGCCGGTATTTTTGGGTTCGGCTGTGCCCGCAGCCTATTATTGGCGCACGGAGGCACCTCGCAAAGTCTCGCGCCATTGCGAGTCCGGCGGACGAAGTCGGCCAGCCCGACCTCCCAAGGCTATAGCCCACCCGTTTTTGTGGCCTTTTTCCGCTGGACGAACTTGGCGCCCCGGCCTTTGGTCGGGTATTTTTGGGCGCGGCTGTGCCCTCGGCCAATCTTTGGCACACGGAGGTGCCTCGTAAAGTCTCGCGCCATTCCTAGTCCGGCGGACGAAGTTGGCCAGCCCCACCCCCCAAGGCTATAGCCCACCCGTTTTTGTGGCCTTTTTCCGCTGGACGAAATTGGCGCCCCGGCCTTCGGGCGGGTATTTTTAGGCGCGGCTGTGTCCGCGGCCTATTTTATGCACACAGAGGTGCCTCGCAAAGTCTCACGCTATTCCGAGTCCGGCGGACGAAGTCGGCCGGCCCCACCCCCCAACGCTATAGCCCACCCATTTTTGTGGCCTTTTCCCGCTGGACGAACTTGGCGCCCCGACCTTCGGGGGGTTATTTTTGGGCGCGGCTGTGCCCGCGGCCTATTTTTGGTACGTGGAGGCCGCTCGCAAAGTCTCGCCCATTTCCGAGTCCGGCGGACGAAGTTGGCAGCCCCTCCCCCCAAGGTTATAGCGCACCCGTTTTTTGGCCATTTTTCCACTGGGGGGTTCGGGCGCGCCGTCCTTCGGGGGTTATTTTTGGGTGCGGCTGTACCTGCGGCCTATTTTTGGCACGCGGAGGCCGCTCGCAAAGTCTCGCCCCATTCCGAGTCCGGCGGACGAAGTTGGCCAGCCCCTCCCCCCAAGGTTATAGCGCACCCGTTTTTTGGCCATTTTTCCACTGGGTGGTTCGGGCGCGCCGTCCTTCGGGTGTTATTTTTGGGCGCGGCTGTACCCGCGGCCTATTTTTGGCACGCGGAGGCCGCTCGCAAAGTCTCGCCCCATTCCGAGTCCGGCGGACGAAGTTGGGCAGCCCCTCCCCCCAAGGTTATAGCGCACCCGTTTTTTGGCCATTTTTCCGCCGGGGGGTTTGGGCGCGCCGACCTTCGGGGGGTTATTTTTGGGAGCCGTTGTGCCCGCGGCCTACTTTTGGCACACGGACGCCGCTCGTAAAGTCTCGCCCCATGCCGAGTCCAGCGGACGAAGTTGGCCAGCCCCTCCCCCAAAGGCAATAGCGCACCCGTTTTTTGGCCATTTTTCCGCTGGGGGGTTTGGGCGCGCCGATCTTTGGGGGGTTATTTTTGGGCGCGGTGGAGCCCGCGGCCTATTCTTGGCACGCGGAGGCCGTTCGCAAAGTCTCGCCCCATTCCTAGTCCGGCGGACGAAGTTGGCCAGCCCCTCCCCCCAAGGCAATAGCGCACCCGTTTTTTGGCCATTTTTCCGCTGGAGGGTTTGGGCGCGCCGACCTTCGGGGGGTTATTTTTGGGCGCGGTGGAGCCCGCGTCCTAATTTTGGCACACGGAGGCCCGTCGCAAAGTCTCGCGCCATTCCGATTCCGGCGGACGAAGTGGGCCACCCCACCCCCCAAAGCTATAGCCCACCCGTTTTTCAGGCCTTTTTCCGCAGGACGAACTTGGCGCCCCGGCCTTCAGGGGGGTATTTTTGGGCGCGGCTGTGCCCTCAGCCTATTTTTCGCACACGGAGGCGCCTCGCAAAGTCTCGCGCCATTCCGAGTCTGGCGGACGAAGTCGGCCAGCCCCACCACCCAAGGCTATAGCCCACTCGTATTTGTGGCCTTTTTCCGCTGGAAGAACTTGGCGCCCCGGCCTTCGGGCGGGTATTTTTGGGCGCGGCTGTGCCCACGGCCTATTTTTGGCACACGGAGGTGCCTCGCAAAGTCTCGCACCATTCCGAGTCCGGCACACGAAGTTGGCCTGCCCCACCCCCCATGGCTGTAGCCCACCCGTTTTTGTGACCTTTTTCCGCTGGACGAACATGGCGCCCCGGCCTTCGGGCGGGTATTTTTGGGCGAGGCTGTGCCTGCACCCTATTTTTGGCACACGGAGGCGCCTCGTAAAGTCTCGCGCCATTCCGAGTCCGGCGGACAAAGTGGGCCAGCCCCACCCCCCAAGGCTATAGCCCACACGTTTTTGTGGCCTTTTTCTGCTGGGCGAACTTGGCGCCCCGGCCTTCGGGCAGGTATTTTGGGGCGCGGCTGTGCGTTCGGCCTATTTTTGGCACACGGAGGCGCCTCCCAAAGTCTCGCGCCATTCCGAGTCCGGCAGACGAAGTTGGCCAGCCCCACCCCCCAAGGCTATAGCCCACCCGTTTTTGTGGCCTTTTTCCGCTGGACGAACTTGGCGCTCCGGCCTTCGGGGGGTTATTTTTGGGCGCGGCTGTGCCTGCGGCGTATTTTTGGCACACGGAGGCCCCTCGCAAAGTCTCAAACCCTTCCGATTCCGGCAGACGAAGTTGGCCAGCCCCACCCCCCAAGGCTATAGCCCACCCGTTTTTGTGGCCTTTTTCCGCTGGACGAACTTGGCGCCCCGGCCTTCGGGCGCTTATTTTTGGGCACGGCTGTGTCCGCGGCCTATTTTTGGCACACGGAGGCCCCTCACCAAGTCTCGTGCCATTCCGAGTCCGGCGGACGAAGTTGGCCAGCCCCACCCCCCAAGGCTATAGCCCACCCATTTTTGTGGCCTTTTCCCGCTGGACGAACTTGGCGCCCCGGCCTTCGGGCGGTTATTTTTGGGCGCGGCTGTGCCCGCGGCCTATTTTTAGCACACGGAGGCCCCTCGCAAAGTCTCGCGCCATTCCGAGTCCGGCGGACGAAGTGGGCCACCCCCACCCCCCAAGGCTATAGCCCACCCGTTTTTGTGGCCTTATTCCGCTGGACGAACTTGGCGCCCCGGCCTTCGGGCGGTTATTTTTGGGCGCGGCTGCGCCTACGGCCTATTTTTGGCACGCGGAGGTACCTCCCAAAGTCTCGCGCCATTCCGAGTCCGGCAGACGAAGTTGGCCAGCCCCACCCCCCAAGGCTATAGCCCACCCGTTTTTGTGGCCTTTTTCCGCTGGACGAACTTGGCGCTCCGGCCTTCGGGGGGTTATTTTTGGGCGCGGCTGTGCCTGCGGTGTATTTTTGCCACACGGAGGCCCCTCGTAAAGTCTCGCACCCTTCCGATTCCGGCGGACGAAGTTGGCCAGCCCCACCGCCCAAGGCTATAGCCCACCCGTTTTTGTGGCCTTTTTCCGCTGGACGAACTTGGCGCCCCGGCCTTCGGGCGCTTATTTTTGGGCACGGCTGTGTCCGCGGCCTATATTTGGCACACGGAGGCCCCTCGCCAAGTCTCGTGCCATTCCGAGTCCGGCGGACGAAGTCGGCCAGCCCCACCCCCCAACGCTATAGCCCACCCATTTTTGTGGCCTTTTCCCGCTGGATGAACTTGGCGCCCCGGCCTTCGGGCGGTTATTTTTGGGCGCGGCTGTGCCCGCGGCCTATTTTTGGCACGCGGAGGCCGCTCGCAAAGTGTCGCCCCATTCCGAGTCCGGCGGATAAAGTTGCCCAGCCCCGCCTCCCAAGGCTATACCCCACCCGTTTTTATGGCCTTTTTCCGCTGGACGAACTTGGCGCCCCGACCTTCGGAGGGCTATTTTTGAGCGCGGCTCTGCCCGCGGCCTATTTTTGGTACGCGGAGGCCGCTCGCAAATTCTCGCCCCATTCCGAGTCCGGCGGACGAAGTTGGCCAGCCCCACCACCCAAGGCTATAGCCCACCCGTTTTTTGGCCATTTTTCCATTGGGGGGTTCGGGCGCGCCGTCCTTCTGGGGTTATTTTTGGGTGCAGCTGTACCCGCGGCCTATTTTTGGCACGCGGAGGCCGCTCGCAAAGTCTCGCCCCATTCCGAGTCCGGCGGACGAAGTTGGCCAGCCGCTCCCCCCAAGGCTATAGCGCACCCGTTTTTTGGCCATTTTTCCGCCGGGGGGTTTGGGCGCGCCGACCTTCGGGGGGTTATTTTTGGGCGCGGTTGTGCCCGCGGCCTATTTTTGGCACGCGGAGGCCGCTCGCAAAGTCTCGCCCCATTCCGAGTCCGGCGGACGAAGTTGGCCAGCCCCTCCCCCCAAGGCTATAGCCCACCCGTTTTTTGGCCATTTTTCCGCTGGGAGGTTTGGGCGCCCCAACCTTTGGGGGGTTATTTTTGGGCGTGGCTGTGCCTGCGGCCTATTTTTGGTACGCGGAGGCTGCTCGCAAAGTCTCACCCCATTCCGAGTCCGGCGGACGAAGTTGGGCAGCCCCTCCCCCCAAGGCTGTAGCGCACCCGTTTTTTGGCCATTTTTCCGCTGGGGGGTTTCGGCTCGCCTACCTTCGGGGGGTTATTTTTGGGCGCGGCTGTCCCCACGGCCTATTTTTGGCACACGAAGGGCCCTCGCAAAGTCTCGCGCCATTCCGACTCCGGCGGACGAAGTTGGCCAGCCCCACCACCCAAGCCTATAGCCGACCCGTTTTTGTGGCCTTTTTCCGCTGGACGAACTTGGCGCCCCGGCCTTCGGGCGGTTATTTTTGGGCGCGGCTGTGCCCGCGGCCTATTTTTGGCACACATAGGGCCCTCGCAAAGTCTCGAGCCATTCCGAGTCCGGCGGACGAAGTTGGCCAGCCCCACCCCCCAGGGCTAAAAACCCACCCGTTTTTGTGGCCTTTTTTCGCTGCACGAACTTGGCGCCCTGGCCTTCGGGTGGTTATTTTTGGGCGCGGCTGTCCCCGCGGCCTATTTTTGGCACACGAAGGGCCCTCGCAAAGTCTCGCGCCATTCCGACTCCGGCGGACGAAGTGGGCCGGCCCCACCCCCCAAGGCTATAGCCCACCCGTTTTTGTGGCCTTTTTCCGCTGGACGAACTTGGCGCCCCGGCCTTCGGGCGGTTATTTTTGGGCGCGGCTATGTCCGCGGCCTATTTTTGGCATACGGAGGGCCCTCGCAAAGTCTCGCGCCATTCCGAGTCCGGCGGACGAAGTTGGCCAGCCCCACCCCCCAAGGCTATAGCCCACCCGTTTTTGTGGCCTTTTTCCGCTGGACGAACTTGGCGCCCCGGCCTTCGGGCGGTTACTTTTGGGCGCGGCTGTGCCCGCGGCCTTTGTTTGGCACACGGAGGGCCCTCGCAAAGTTTCACGCCATTCCGAGTCCGGCGGACGAAGTTGGCCAGCCCAACCCACCGAGGCCATAGCCCACCCGTTTTTGTGGCCTTTTTCCGCTGGACGAACTTGGCGCCCCGGCCTTCGGGCGGTTATTTTTGGCCGCGGCCGTGCCCGCGGCCTATTTTTGGCGTACGGAGGGACCTCGCAAAGGCTCGCGCCATTCCGAGTCCGGCGGACGAAGTGGGCCAGCCCCATCCCCCAAGCCTATAGCCCACCCGTTTTTGTGGCCTTTTTCCGCTGGACGAACATGGCGCCCCGGCCTTCGTGCGGTTATTTTTGGGCGCGGCTGTGGCCGCGGCCTATTTTTGGCACACATAGGGCCCTCGCAAAGTCTCGAGCCATTCCGAGTCCGGCGGACGAAGTTGGCCAGCCCCACCCCCCAGGGCTAAAAACCCACCCGTTTTTGTGGCCTTTTTCCGCTGCACGAACTTGGCGCCCTGGCCTTCGGGTGGTTATTTTTGGGCGCGGCTGTCCCCGCGGCCTATTTTTGGCACACGAAGGGCCCTCGCAAAGTCTCGCGCCATTCCGACTCCGGCGGACGAAGTTGGACAGCCTCACCCCCCAAGCCTATAGCCCACCCGTTTTTGTGGCCTTTTTCCGCTGGACGAACATGGCGCCCCGGCCTCCGGGCAGTTATTTTTGGGCGCGGCTGCGGCCGCGGCCTATTTTTGGCACACGGAGTGCCCTCGCAAAGGCTCGCGCCATTCCGAGTCCGGCGGACGAAGTGGGCCGGCCCCACCCCCCAAGGCTATAGCCCACCCGTTTTTGTGGCCTTTTTCCGCTGGACGAACATGGCGCCCCGGCCTTCGGCCGGTTATTTTTGGGCGCGGCTGTGGCCGCGGTCTATTTTTGGCAAACGGAGGGCCCTCGCAAAGTCTCGCCCCATTCCGAGTCCGGCGGACGAAGTTGGCCAGCCCCACCCCCCAAGGCTATAGCCCACCCGTTTTTGTGGCCTTTTTCCGCTGGACGAACTTGGCGCCCCGGCCTTCGGGCGGTTATTTTTGGGAGCGGCTGTGCCCGCGGCCTTTCTTTGGCACACGGAGGGCCCTCGCAAAGTTTCACGCCATTCCGAGTCCGGCGGACGAAGTTGGCCTGCCCAACCCACCAAGGCTATAGCCCACCCGTTTTTGTGGCCTTTTTCCGCTGGACGAACTTGGCGCCCTGGCCTTCGGGCGGTTATTTTTGGGCACGGCTGTGCCCGCGGCCTATTTTTGGCTCACGGAGGGCCGTCGAAAAGTCTCGCACCATTCCGACACCGGGGGACGAAGTTGGCAAGCCCCACCTCCCAAGGCTATAGCCCACCCGTTTTTGTGGCCTTTTTCCGCTGGACGAACTTGGCGCCCCGGCCTTCGGGCGGTTATTTTTGGGAGCGGCTGTGCCCGCGGCCTTTCTTTGGCACACGGAGGGCCCTCGCAAAGTTTCACGCCATTCCGAGTCCGGCGGACGAAGTTGGCCTGCCCAACCCACCAAGGCTATAGCCCACCCGTTTTTGTGGCCTTTTTCCGCTGGACGAACTTGGCGCCCTGGCCTTCGGGCGGTTATTTTTGGGCACGGCTGTGCCCGCGGCCTATTTTTGGCTCACGGAGGGCCGTCGAAAAGTCTCGCACCATTCCGACACCGGGGGACGAAGTTGGCAAGCCCCACCTCCCAAAGCTATAGCCCACCCGTTTTTGTGGCCTTTTTCCGCTGGACGAACATGGCGCCCCTGCCTTCGGGCGGTTATTTTTGGGCGCGGCTGTGCCCGCGGCCTATTTTTGGCGCACGGAGGGACCTCGCAAAGTCTCGCGCCATTCCGAGTCCGGCGGACGAAGTTGGCCAACCCCACCCTCCAAGGCTATAGCCCACCCGTTTTTGTGGCCTTTTTCCGCTGGACGAACATGGCGCCCCGGCCTTCGGGCGGTTATTTTTGGGCGCGGCTGTGCCCGCGGCCTATTTTTGGCACACGGAGGGCCCTCGCAAAGGCTCGCGCCATTCCGACTCCGGCGGACGAAGTTGGACAGCCTCACCCCCCAAGCCTATAGCCCACCCGTTTTTGTGGCCTTTTTCCGCTGGACGAACATGGCGCCCCGGCCTCCGGGCAGTTATTTTTGGCGCGGCTGCGGCCGCGGCCTATTTTTGGCACACGGAGTGCCCTCGCAAAGTCTCGCGCAATTCCGAGTCCGGCGGACGAAGTGGGCCGGCCCCACCCCCCAAGGCTATAGCCCACCCGTTTTTGTGGCCTTTTTCCGCTGGACGAACATGGCGCCCCGGCCTTCGGCCGGTTATTTTTGGGCGCGGCTGTGGCCGCGGTCTATTTTTGGCAAACGGAGGGCCCTCGCAAAGTCTCGCCCCATTCCGAGTCCGGCGGACGAAGTTGGCCAGCCCCACCCCCCAAGGCTATAGCCCACCCGTTTTTGTGGCCTTTTTCCGCTGGACGAACATGGCGCCCCGGCCTTCGGGCGGTTATTTTTGGGAGCGGCTGTGCCCGCGGCCTTTCTTTGGCACACGGAGGGCCCTCACAAAGTTTCACGCCATTCCGAGTCCGGCGGACGAAGTTGGCCTGCCCAACCCACCAAGCCTATAGCCCACCCGTTTTTGTGGCCTTTTTCCGCTGGACGAACTTGGCGCCCTGGCCTTCGGGCGGTTATTTTTGGGCACGGCTGTGCCCGCGGCCTATTTTTGGCTCACGGAGGGCCGTCGAAAAGTCTCGCACCATTCCGACACCGGGGGACGAAGTTGGCAAGCCCCACCTCCCAAAGCTATAGGCCACCCGTTTTTGTGGCCTTTTTCCGCTGGACGAACATGGCGCCCCTGCCTTCGGGCGGTTATTTTTGGGCGCGGCTGTGCCGCGGCCTATTTTTGGCACACGGAGGGCCCTCGCAAAGTCTCGCACCATTCCGAGTCCGGCGGACGAAGTCGGCCTGCCCCACCCCCCAAGGCTATAGCCCACCCGTTTTTGTGGCCTTTTTCCGTTGGACGAACTTGGCGCCCCGGCCTTCGGGCGGTTATTTTTGGGAGCGGCTGTGCCCGCGGCCTTTCTTTGGCACACGGAGGGCCCTCGCAAAGTTTCACGCCATTCCGAGTCCGGCGGACGAAGTTGGCCTGCCCAACCCACCAAGGCTATAGCCCACCCGTTTTTGTGGCCTTTTTCCGCTGCACGAACTTGGCGCCCCGGCCTTCGGGTGGTTATTTTTGGGTGCGGATGTCCCCGCGGCCTATTTTTGGCAGACGAAGGGCCCTCACAAAGTCTCGCGCCATTCCGACTCCGGCGGACGAAGTTGGACAGCCCCACCCCCCAAGCCTATAGCCCACCCGTTTTTGTGGCCTTTTTCCGCTGGACGAACATGGCGCCCCGGCCTCCGGGCAGTTATTTTTGGGCGCGGCTGTGCCCGCGGCCTATTTTTGGCTCACGGAGGGCCGTCGAAAAGTCTCGCGCCATTCCGAGACCGGCGGACGAAGTTGGCAAGCCCCACCTCCCAAAGCTATAGCCCACCCGTTTTTGTGGCCTTTTTCTGCTGGACAAACTTGGCGCCCCGGCCTTCGGGCGGTTATTTTTGGCCGCGGCTGTGCCCGCGGCCTATTTTTGGCGCACGAGGGACCTCGCAAAGGCTCGCGCCATTCCGAGTCCGGCGGACGAAGTTGGCCAACCCCACCCCCCAAGGCTATAGCCCACCCGTTTTTGTGGCCTTTTTCCGCTGGACGAACATGGCGCCCCGGCCTTCGGGCGGTTATTTTTGGCACACGGAGGGCCCTCGCAAAGGCTCGAACCATTCCGAGTCCGGCGGACGAAGTTGGCCTGCCCCACCCCCCAAGGCTATAGCCCACCCGTTTTTGTGGCCTTTTTCCGCTGGACGAACTTGGCGCCCCGGCCTTCGGGCGGTTATTTTTGGGAGCGGCTGTGCCCGCGGCCTTTCTTTGGCACACGGAGGGCCCTCGCAAAGTTTCACGCCATTCCGAGTCCGGCGGACGAAGTTGGCCTGCCCAACCCACCAAGGCTATAGCCCACCCGTTTTTGTGGCCTTTTTCCGCTGCACGAACTTGGCGCCCCGGCCTTCGGGTGGTTATTTTTGGGTGCGGATGTCCCCGCGGCCTATTTTTGGCAGACGAAGGGCCCTCACAAAGTGTCGCGCCATTCCGACTCCGGCGGACGAAGTTGGACAGCCCCACCCCCCAAGCCTATAGCCCACCCGTTTTTGTGGCCTTTTTCCGCTGGACGAACATGGCGCCCCGGCCTCCGGGCAGTTATTTTTGGGCGCGGCTGTGCCCGCGGCCTATTTTTGGCTCACGGAGGGCCGTCGAAAAGTCTCGCGCCATTCCGAGTCCGGCGGACGAAGTTGGCCAGCCCCACCCTCCAAGGCTATAGCCCACCCGTTTTTGTGGCCTTTTTCCGCTGGACGAACATGGCGCCCCGGCCTTCGTGCGGTTATTTTTGGGCGCGGCTGTGCCCGCGGCCTATTTTTGGCACACGAAGGGCCCTCGCAAAGTCTCGCGCCATTCCGACTCCGGCGGACGAAGTTGGCCAACCCCACCCTCCAAGGCTATAGCCCACCCGTTTTTGTGGCCTTTTTCCGCTGGACGAACATGGCGCCCCGGCCTTCGGGCGGTTATTTTTGGGCGCGGCTGTGCCCGCGGCCTATTTTTGGCACACGGAGGGCCCTCGCAAAGGCTCGCACCATTCCGAGTCCGGCGGACGAAGTTGGCCTGCCCCACACCCCAAGGCTATAGCCCACCCGTTTTTGTGGCCTTTTTCCGCTGGACGAACTTGGCGCCCCGGCCTTCGGGCGGTTATTTTTGGGCGCGGCTGTGCCCGCGGACTATTTTTGGCACCCGGAGGGCCCTCGTAAAGTCTCGCGCCATTCCGAGTCCGGCGGACGAAGTTGGCCCGCCCCACCCTCCAAAGTTATAGCTCACCCGTTTTTGTGGCATTTTTCCGCTGGACGAACTTGGCGCCCCGGCCTTCGGGCGGTTATTTTTGGGCGCGGCTCTGTCCGCGGCCTATTTTTGGCACACGGAGGCCCCTCACCAAGTCTCGCGCCATTCCGAGTCCGGCGGACGAAGTTGGCCAGCCCCACCACCCAAGCCTATAGCCCACCCGTTTTTGTGGCCTTTTTCCGCTGGACGAACATGGCGCCCCGGCCATCGGGCGGTTATTTTTGGGTACGGCTGTGCCCGTGGCCTATTTTTGGCACCCGGAGGGCCCTCGTAAAGTCTCGCTCCATTTCGAGTCCGGCGGACGAAGTTGGCCCGCCCCACCCCCCAAGGTTATAGCTCACCCGTTTTTGTGGCCTTTTTCCGCTGGACGAACTTGGCGCCCCGGCCTTCGGGCGGTTATTTTTGGGCGCGGCTCTGCCCGCGGCCTATTTTTGGAACACGTAGGCCCCTCACAAAGTCTCGCGCCATTCCGAGTCCGGCGGACGAAGTTGGCCAGCCCCACCCCCCAAGCCTATAGCCCACCCGTTTTTGTGGCCTTTTCCGCTGGACGAACATGGCGTCCCAGCCTTCGGGCGGTTATTTTTGGGTTCGGCTGTGCCCACGGCCTATTTTTGGCACACGGAGGGCCCTCGCAAAGTCTCGCTCCATTCCGAGTCCGGCGGACGAAGTTGGCCCGCCCCACCCCCCAAGGTTATAGCTCACCCGTTTTTGTGGCCTTTTTCCGCTGGACGAACTTGGTGCCCCGGCCTTCGGGCGGTTAGTTTTTGGCGCGGTTGTGCCCGCGGCCTATTTTTGGCACACGGAGGGCCCTCAAAAAGTCTCGCGCCATTCCGACTCTGGCGGACGAAGTGGGCCGGCCCCACCCTCCAAGGTTGTAGCGCACCCGTTTTTGTGGCCTTTTTCCGCTGGACGAACTTGGCGCCCCGGCCTTCGGGCGGTTATTTTTGGGCGCGGCTGTGCCCGCGGCATTTTTTTGGCACACAGAGGGCCCTCGCAAAGTTTCACGCCATTCCGATTCCGGCGGACGAAGTCGGCCAGCCCCACCCCCCAAGGCTATAGCCACCCGTTTTTGTGGCCTTTTTCCGCTGGACGAACTTGGCACCTCGGCCTTCGGGCAGTTATTTTTGGGCGCGGCTGTGCCTGGGGCCTATTTTTGGCACACGTAGGCCGCTCGCAAAGTCTCGCGCCATTCCGAGTCCGGCGGAAGAAGTGGGCCAGCGCCACCCCCCAAGGCTATAGCCCACCGTTTTTGTGGCCTTTTTCCGCTGGACGAACTTGGCGCCCCGGCCTTCGGGCGGTTATTTTTGGGCGCGGCTGTGCCCGCGGCCTTTTTTTGGCACACGGAGGGCCCTCGCAAAGTTTCACGCCATTCCGAGTCCGGCGGACGAAGTTGGCCAGCCCAACCCACCAAGGCTATAGCCCACCCGTTTTTGTGGCCTTTTTCCGCTGGACGAACTTGGCGCCCTGGCCTTCAGGCGGTTATTTTTGGGCGCGGCTGTGACCGCGGCCTATTTTTGGCTCACGGAGGGCCGTCGAAAAGTCTCGCGCCATTCCGAGACCGGCGGACGAAGTTGGCAAGCCCCACCTCCCAAAGCTATAGCCCACCCGTTTTTGTGGCCTTTTTCTGCTGGACAAACTTGGCGCCCCGGCCTTCGGGCGGTTATTTTTGGCCGCGGCTGTGCCCGCGGCCTATTTTTGGTGCACGAGGGACCTCGCAAAGGCTCGCGCCATTCCGAGTCCGGCGGACGAAGTTGGCCAACCCCACCCCCCAAGGCTATAGCCCACCCGTTTTTGTGGCCTTTTTCCGCTGGACGAACATGGCGCCCCGGCCTTCGGGCGGTTATTTTTGGCACACGGAGGGCCCTCGCAAAGGCTCGAACCATTCCGAGTCCGGCGGACGAAGTTGGCCTGCCCCACCCCCCAAGGCTATAGCCCACCCGTTTTTGTGGCCTTTTTCCGCTGGACGAACTTGGCGCCCCGGCCTTCGGGCGGTTATTTTTGGGCGCGGCTGTGCCCGCGGACTATTTTTGGCACCCGGAGGGCCCTCGTAAAGTCTCGCGCCATTCCGAGTCCGGCGGACGAAGTTGGCCCGCCCCACCCTCCAAAGTTATAGCTCACCCGTTTTTGTGGCATTTTTCCGCTGGACGAACTTGGCGCCCGGCCTTCGGGCGGTTATTTTTGGGCGCGGCTCTGCCCGCGGCCTATTTTTGGCACACGGAGGCCCCTCACAAAGTCTCGCGCCATTCCGAGTCCGGCGGACGAAGTTGGCCAGCCCCACCCCCCAAGCCTATAGCCCACCCGTTTTTGTGGCCTTTTTCCGCTGGACGAACATGGCGCCCCGGCCATCGGGCGGTTATTTTTGGGTACGGCTGTGACCGTGGCCTATTTTTGGCACCCGGAGGGCCCTAGTAAACTCTCGCTCCATTCCGAGTCCGGCGGACGAAGTTGGCCCGCCCCACCCCCCAAGGTTATAGATCACCCGTTTTTGTGGCCTTTTTCCGCTGGACGAACTTGGCGCCCCGGCCTTCGGGCGGTTACTTTTGGTCGTGGCTGTGCCCGCGGCCTACTTTTTACACAGGGAGGCCCCTCGTAAAGTCTCGCGACATTCCGAGACCGGCGGACGAAGTGGGCCAGCCCCACCCCCCAAGGCTATAGCCGACCCGTTTTTGTGGCCTTTTTCCGCTGGACGAACTTGGCGCCCCGGCCTTCGGGGGGTTATTTTTGGGCGCGGCTGTGCCCGCGGCCTATTTTTGGTGTACAGAGGCCCCTCGCAAAGTCTCGTGCCATTCCGAGTCCGGCGGACGAAATTGGCCAGCCCCACCTCCCAAGGCTATAGCCCACCCATTTTTTTAGCCTTTTTCCGCTGGACGAACTTGGCGCCCCGGCCTTCGGGTGGTTATTTTTGGGCGTGGCTGTGCCCGGGGCCTATTTTTGGCACACGGAGGCCCCTCGCAAAGGTTCGCGCCATTCCGAGTCCGGCGGACGAAGTTGGTCAGCCCCACCTCCCATGGCTATAGCCCACCCGTTTTTGTGGCCTTTTTCCGCTGGACGAACTTGGCGCCCCGGTCTTCGGGGGGTTATTTTTGGGCGCGGCTGTCCCCGCAGCCTATTTTTGGTGTACAGAGGCCCCTCGCAAAGTCTCGCGCCATTCCGAGTCCGGCGGACGAAATTGGCCAGCCCCACCTCCCAAGGCTACAGCCCACCCATTTTTTTAGCCTTTTTCCGCTGGACGAACTTGGCGCCCCGGCCTTCGGGGGGTTATTTTTGGGCGCGGCTGTGCCCGCGGCCTATTTTTGGCACACGGAGGCCCCTCGCAAAGTCTCGCGCCATTCCGAGTCCGGCGGACGAAGTGGGCCGGCCGCACCCCCCAAGGCTATAGCCCACCCGTTTTTGTGGCCTTTTTCCGCTAGACGAACTTGGCGCCCCGGTCTTCGGGCGGTTATTTTTGGCCGTGGCTCTGCCCGCGGCCTATTTTTGGTACACGGAGGCCCCTCGCAAAGTCTCGCGCCATTCCGAGTCTGGCGGACGAAGTTGGCCGGCCACACCCCCCAAGGTTATAGCCCACCCGTTTTTGTGGCCTTTTTCCGCTGGACGAACTTGGCACCCCGGCCTTCGGGCGGTTATTTTTGGGCGCGGCTGTGGCCGCGGCCTATTTTGGGCACACGGTGGACCCTCGCAAAGTCTCGCGCCATTCCGAGTCCGGCGGACGAAGTTCGCCAGCCCCACCCCCCAAGGCTATAGCCCACCCGTTTTTGTGGCTTTTTTCCGCTGGACGAACTTGGCGCCCCGGCCTTCGGGCGGTTATTTTTGGGCATGACTGTGCCCGCGGCCTATTTTTGGCACACGGAGACCCCTCGCAAAGTCTAGCGCCATTCCGAGTCTGGCGGACGAAGTGGGCCAGCCCCACCCCCCAAGGCTATAGCCCACTCGTTATTTTTGGGCGCGGCTGTGCCCGCGGCCTAGTTTTGGCACACGGAAGCCAGTCGAAAAGTCACGTGCCATTCCGAGTCCGGCGGACGAAGTGGGCCAGCCCCATCCCCCATGGCTATAGCCCACCCGTTTTTGTGGATTTTTCCGCTGGACGAACTTGGCGCCCCAGCCTTCGGGCAGTTATTTTTGGGCGCGGCTGTTCCCGCAGCCTATTTTTGGCAAACGGAGGGCCCTCAAAAAGTCTCGCGCCATTCCGAGTCCGGCGGACGATGTTGGCCAGCCCCACCCCCCAAGGCTATAGCCCACCCGTTTTTGTGGCCTTTTTCCGCTAGACGAACTTGGCGCCCCGGCCTTCGGGATGTTAGTTTTGGGCGCAGCTAGGCCCACGGCCTATTTTCGGCACACGGAGGCCCCTCGCAAAGTCTCGCACCATTCAGAGTCCGGCGGACGAAGTTGGACAGCCCCACCTCCCAAGGCTATAGCCCACCCGTTTTTGTGGCCTTTTTCCGCTGGACGAACTTGGCACCCCGGCCTTCGGGCAGTTATTTTTTGGTATGGCTGTGCCCGCAGCCTATTTTTGGCACACGGAGGGCCCTCGCAAAGTCTCGCGCCATTCCGAGTCCGGCGGACGAAGTCGGCCAGCCCCACCTCCCAAGGCTATAGCCCACCCGTTTTTGTGGCCTTTTTCCGCTGGACGAACTTGGCGCCCCGGCCTTCGGGCAGTTATTTTTTGGCGCGGCTGTGCCCGCGGCCTATTTTTGGCACACGGAGGCCCCTCGTAAAGTCTCGCGCCATTCCGAGTCCGGCGGACTAAGTTGGCCAGCCCCACCTCCCAAGGCTATAGTCCACCCGTTTTTGTGGCCTTTTTCCGCTGGACGAACTTGGCGCCCCGGCCTTCGGGCGGTTATTTTTTGGCGAGGCTATGGCCGCGGCCTATTTTTGGCACACGGAGGCCCCTCGCAAAGTCTCGCGCCATTCCGAGTCCGGCGGACAAAGTTGGCCAGCCCCACCTCCCAAGGCTATAGCCCACCCATTTTTGTGGCCTTTTTCCGCCGGATGAACTTGGCGCCCCGGCCTTCGGGCGGTAATTTTAGGGCGCGCCTGTGTCCGCGGCCTATTTTTGGCACACGGAGGCCGCTCGCAAAGTCTCGCGCCATTCCGAGTCCGGCGGACGAAGTGGGCCAGCCCGACTTCCGAAGGCTATAGCCCACCATTTTTGTGGCCTTTTTCCGCTGGACGAACTTGGCACCCCGGCCTTCGGGCAGTTATTTTTTGGCGCGGCTGTGACCGCGGCCTATTTTTAGCACACGGAGGCCCCTCGTAAAGTCTCGCGCCATTCCGAGTCCGGCGGACGATGTTGGCCAGCCCCACCTCCCAAGGCTATAGCCCACCCGTTTTTGTGGCCTTTTTCCGCTGGACGTACTTGGCGCCCCGGCCTTCGAGCGGTTATTTTTGGTCGCGGATGTGCCCGCTTCCTATTTTTGGCACACGGAGGCCCCTCACAAAGTCCCGCGCCATTCCGAGTCCGGCGGACGAAGTTGGCCAGCCCCACCTCCCAAGGCTATAGCCCACCCGTTTTTGTGGCCTTTTTCCGCTGGACGAACCTGGCGCCTCGGCCTTCGGGCGGTTATTTTTGGGCGCGGCTGTGTCCGCGGCCTATTTTTGGCACACGGAGGGCCCTCGCAAAGTCTCGCGCCATTCCGAGTCCGTCGGACGAAGTTGGCCAGCCCCACCCCCCAAGGCTATAGCCCACCCGTTTTTGTGGCCTTTTTCCGCTGGACGAACTTGGCGCCCCGGCTTTCAAAATGTTATTTTTGGGCACGGCTGTGCCCAAGGCCTATTTTTCGCTCACGGAGGCCCCTCGCAAAGTCTCGCGCCATTCCGAGTCCGGCAGACGAAGTTGGCCAGCCCCACTTCCCAAGGCTATAGCCCACCCGTTTTTTTGGCCTTTTTCCGCTGGACGAACTTGGCGCCCCGGACTTCGGGCGGTTATTTTTGGGCGCGGCTGTGCCCGCGGCCTATTTTTTGCTCATGGAGGCCCCTTGCAAAGTCTCACACCATTCCGAGTCCGGCGGACGAAGTTGGCCAGCCCCACCCCCCAAAGCTATAGCCCACCCGTTTTTGTGGCCTTTTTCCGCTGGACGAACTTGGCGCCCCGGCTTTCAAAATGTTATTTTTGGGCACGGCTGTGCCCACGACCTATTTTTGGCACAAGGAGGGCCCTCGCAAAGTCTCGCGCCATTCCGAGTCCGGCGTACGAAGTTGGGCAGCCCCACCCTCCAAGGCTATAGCCCACCCGTTTTTGTGGCCTTTTTCCGCTGGACGAACTTGGCGCCCCGGCCTTCGGGCGGTTATTTTTTGGCGCGGCTGTGCCCGCGGCCTATTTTTGGCACACGGAGGGCCCTCGCAAAGTCTCGCGCCATTCCGAGTCCGTCGGACGAAGTTGGCCAGCCCCACCCCCCAAGGCTATAGCCCACCCGTTTTTGTGGCCTTTTTCCGCTGGACGAACTACGCGCCCCAGCTTTAAAAATGTTATTTTTGGGCACGGCTGTGCCCGCGACCTATTTTTGGCACAAGGAGGGCCCTCACAAAGTCTCGCGCCATTCCGAGTCCGGCGTACGAAGTTGGGCAGCCCCACCCTCCAAGGCTATAGCCCACCCGTTTTTGTGGCCTTTTTCCGCTGGACGAACTTGGCGCCCCGGCTTTCAAAATGTTATTTTTGGGCACGGCTGTGCCCGCGGCCTATTTTTGGCTCACGGAGGCCCCTCGCAAAGTCTCGCGCCATTCCGAGTCCGGCGGACGAAGTTGGCCAGCCCCACCCCCCAAGGCTATAGCCCACCCGTTTTTTTGGCCTTTTTCCGCTGGACGAACTTGGCGCCCCGGCCTTCAGGCGGTTATATTTGGGCGCGGCTGTACCCGCGGCCTAATTTTGGCACACGGAGGCCCTCCCAAAGTCTCGCGCCATTCCGAGTCCGGCGTACGAAGTTGGGCAGCCCCACCCTCCAAGGCTATAGCCCACCCGTTTTTGTGGCCTTTTTCCGCTGGACGAACTTGGCGCCCCGGCTTTCGAAATGTTATTTTTGGGCGTGGCTGAGCCCGTGGCCTATTTATGGCACACGGAGACCCCTCGCAAAGTTTTGCGCCATTCCGAGTCCGGCGGATGACGTTGGCTAGCCCCACCTCCCAAGGCTATAGCCCACCCGTTTTTTTGGCCTTTTTCCGCTGGACGAACTTGGCGCCCCGGCCTTCAGGCGGTTATATTTGGGCGCGGCTGTACCCGCGGCCTAATTTTGGCACACGGAGGCCCTCCCAAAGTCTCGCGCCATTCCGAGTCCGGCGGACAAAGTCGGCCAGCCCCACCCCCCAAGGCTATACCCCGCCCGTTTTTGTGGCCTTTTTCCGCTGGACGAACTTGGCGCCCCGGCCTGCGGGCTGTTATTTTTGGGCGCGGTTGTGCCCAAGGCCTATTTATGGCACACGGAGGGCCCTCGCAAAGTCTCGCGCCATTCCGAGTCCGGCGGACGAAGTTGGCCAGCCCCACCTCCCAAGGCTATAGCCCACCCGTTTTTGTGGCCTTTTTCCACATGACGAACAAGGCGCCCCGGCCTTCGGGCGGTTATTTTTTGGCGCGGCTGTGCCCGTGGCCTATTTTTAGCACACGGAGGGCCCTCGCAAAGTTTCGCGCCATTCCGATTCCAGCGGACGAAGTTGGCCAGCGCCACCTCCCAAGGCTATAGCCCACCCGTTTTTGTGGCCTTTTTCCGCTGGACGAACTTGGCGCCCCGGCCTTCGGGCGGTTATTTTCGGTCACGGCTGTGCCCGCGTCCTATTTTTGGCACACGGAGGCCCCTCGCAAAGTCCCGCGCCATTCCGAGTCCGGCGGACGAACTGGGCCAGCCCCACCTCCCAAGCCTATAGCCCACCCGTTTTTGTGGCCTTTTTCCGCTGGACGAACTTGGCGCCCCGGACTTCGGGCGGTTATTTTTGGGCGCGGCTGCGTCCACGGCCTTTTTTTGGCACACAGAGGCCCCTCGCAAAGTCTCGCGCCATTCCGAGTCCGGCGGACGAAGTGGGCCAGCCCCACCCCCCAAGGCTATAGCCCACCCGTTTTTCTGGCCTTTTTCCGCTGGACGAACGTGGCGCCCCGGCCTTCGGGCAGTTATTTTTGGTCGCGGTTGTGCCTGCAGCCTATTTTTGGCACATGGAGGGCCCTCGCAAAGCCTCACGCCATTCCAAGTCCGGTGGACGAAGTTGGCCAGCCCCACACCCTAAGGCTACAGCCCGCCCGTTTTTGTGGCATTTTTCCGCTGGACGAACTTGGCGCCCCGGCCTTCGGGTGGTTATTTTTGGGTACGGCTGTGCCCGCGGCCTATTTTTGGTACACGGAGGGCCCTCGCAAAGTCTGGCGCCATTCCGAGTCCGGCGGACGAAGTCGGCCAGCCCCACCCCCCAAGGCTACAGCCCACCCGTTTTTGTGGCCTTTTTCCGCTGGACGAACTTGGCGTCCCGGCCTTCGGGCGGTTATTTTTGGGCGCGGCTGTGTCCGCGGCCAATTTTTGGCACACGGAGGGCCCTCGCAAAGTCTCCCGCCATTCCGAGTCCGGCGGACGAAGTCGGCCAGCCCCACCCCCCAAGGCTACAGCCCACCCGTTTTTGTGGCCTTTTTCCGCTGGACGAACTTGGCGTCCCGGCCTTCGGGCGGTTATTTTTGGGCGCGGCTGTGTCCGCGGCCAATTTTTGGCACACGGAGGGCCCTCGCAAACTCTCACGCCATTCCGAGTCCGGCGGACGAAGTTGGCCAGCCCCACCCCCCAAGGCTATAGCCCACCCGTTTTTGTGGCCTTTTTCCGCTGGACGAACTTGGCGCCCTGGACTTCGGGCAGTTATTTTTGGGCACGGCTGCGCCCATGGCCTATTTTTGGCACACGGAGGGCCCTCGGAAAGTCTCGCGCCATTCCGAGTCCGGCGGACGAAGTTGGCCAGCCCCACCTCCCAAGGCGATAGCCCACTCGTTTTTGTGCCCTTTTTCCGCTGGACGAACTTGGCGACCCAGCCTTCGGGCGGTTATTTTTGGGTGCGGCTGTGCCCGCGGCCTATTTATGGCACACGGAGGCCCCTCGCAAAATCTCGCGCCATTCTGAGTCCGGCGGACGAAGTGGGCCAGCCCCACCTCCCAAGGCTATAGCCCACCCGTTTTTGTGGCCTTTTTCCGCTGGACGAACTTGGCGCCCCGGCCTTCGGGCGGTTATTTTTGGGCGCGGCTGTGTCCGCGGCCTATTTTTGGCACACGGAGGCCCCTCGCAAAGTCTCGCGCCATTCCGAGTCCGGCGGACGAAGTGGGCCAGCCCGACTTCCCAAGGCTATAGCCCACCCGTTTTTGTGGCCTTTTTCCGCTGGACGAACTTTGCGTCCCGGCCTTTGGGCGGTTATTTTTTGGTATGGCTGTGCCCGCGGCCTATTTTTGGCACACGGAGGCCCCTCGTAAAGGCTATAGCCCACCCGTTTTTTGGCCATTTTTCCGCTGGACGAACTTGGCGCCCCGGCCTTCGGGCGGTTATTTTTGGGCGCCGATGTGCCCGCGGCCTATTTTTGGCACGTGGAGGCCGCTCGCAAAGTCTTGCCCCATTCCGAGTCCGGCGGACGAAGTTGGCCAGTATCTCCCGCCAAGGTTATAGCCCACCCGTTTTTTGGTCATTTTTCCGCTGGGGGGTTTGGACGCGCCGACCTTCGGGGAGTTATTTTTCGGCGCGGCTGTGTCCGTGGCCTATTTTTCGCACGCGGAGGCCGCTCGCAAAGTCTCCCCCCATTCCGAGTCCGGCGGACGAAGTTGGCCAGCCCCTCCCCCCAAGGCTATAGGCCACCCGTTTCTTGGCCATTTTTCCGCTGGGGGGTTTTGGCACCACGACCTTTGGGCGTGGCTTTGCCTGTGGCTTATTTTTGGCACCCCGAGGCCCCTCGCAAAGTCTCGCCCCATTCCGAGTCCGGCGGACGAATTTCGCCCGCTCCCCCCACCAAGGTGACAGCGCACCCGTTTTTTGTCCATTTTTCCGCTGGGTGGTTTTGGCACCACGACCTTCGAGCGCTTATTTTTGGGCACGGCTTTGCCCGCGGCTTATTTTTGGCACCCCGAGGCCCCTCGCAAAGTCTCGCCCCATTCCGAGTCCGGCGGACGAACTTCGCCCGCGCCCCCCACCAAGGCTATAGCAAACCGGTTTTTTGGCCATTTTTCCGCTGGGGGGTTTTGGCACCACGACCTTCGGGCGCTTATTTTTGGGCGCGGCATTGCCCGCGGCTTATTTTTGGCACCCCGAGGCCCCTCGCAAAGTCTCGCCCCATTCCGAGTCCGGCGGACGAACTTCGCCCGCGCCCCCCACCAAGGCTATAGCAAACCGGTTTTTTGGCCATTTTTCCGCTGGGGGGTTTTGGCACCACGACCTTCGGGCACTTATTTTTGGGCGTGGCATTGCCCGCGGCTTATTTTTGGCACCCCGAGGCCCCTCGCAAAGTCTCGCCCCATTCCGAGTCCGGCGGACGAACTTCGCCCGCGCCCCCCACCAAGGCTATAGCCCACCTGTTTTTTGGCCATTTTTCCACTGGGGGTTTTGGCACCACGACCTTCGAGCTCTTATTTTTGGGCACGGCTTTGCCCGCGGCTTATTTTTGGCACCCCGAGGCCCCTCGCAAAGTCTCGTCCCATTCCGAGTCCGGCGGACGAACTTCCCCCGCGCCCCCCACTAAGGCTATAGCGCACCCGTTTTTTGGCCATTTGTCCGCTGGGGGGTTTGGGCGCGTCGACCTTCGGGGGGTTATTTTTCGGCGCGGCTGTGCGCACGGTCTATTTTTGGCACGTGGAGGCTGCTTGCAAAGTCTCGCCCCATTCCGAGTCCGGCGGACTAAACTGGCAAGCCCCTCCCCCCTAGGCTATAGCCCACCCGTTTTTTGGCCATTTTTCCGCTGGGGGGTTACAGCGCGCCGAGCTTCGGGGCGTTATTTTTGGGCGCGGCTATGCCCGCGGCCTATTTTTGTCACGCGGAGGCTGCTCGCAAAGTCTCGCCCCATTCCGAGTCCGGCGGACGAATTTGGCCAGCCCCCCCCCCAAGGCTAAAGCCCACCCATTTTTGTGGCCTTTTTCCGCTGGACGAACTTGGCGCCCCGGCCTTCGGGCGGGTATTTTTGGGCGCGGCTGTGGCCGCGGCCTATTTTTGGCACACGGAGGTGCCTCGCAAAGTCTCGCGCCATTCCGAGTCCGGCGGACGAAGTTGGCCAGCCCCACCCCCCAAGGCTATAGCCCACCCATTTTTGGCCATTTTTCCGCTGGAGGGTTTGGGCGCGCCGACCTTCGGGGGGTTATTTTTGGGGGCGACTGTGCCCGCGGCCTATTTTTGGCACGCTGAGGCCGCTCGCAAAGTCACGGCCAATTCTGAGTCCGGCGAACGAAGTTGGCCAGCCCATCCGCCCAAGGCTATAGCCCACCCGTTTTTTGGCCATTTTTCTGCTGGGGGGTTTGCGCGCGCCGACCTTCGGGGGGTTATTTTTGGGCGCGGCTGTGCCCGCGGCCTATTTTTTTGGCACGCGGATGCCGCTCGCAAAGTCACGCTCCATTCCGAGTCCGGCGGACGAAGTTGGCCAGCCCCACCCCCCAAGGCTATAGCCCACCCGATTTTGTGGCCTTTTACCGCTGGACGAACTTGGCGCCCGGCCTTCGGGCGGGTATTTTTGGGCGCCGCTGTGCCCGCGGCCTATTTTTGGCGCACGGAGGCGCCTCGCAAAGTCTCGCGCCATTCCGAGTCCGGCGGACGAAGTTGGCCAGCCCCAAGCCCCAAGGCTATAGCCCACCCATTTTTGTGGCCTTTTTCCGTTGGACGAACTTGGCGCCCCGGCCTTCGGGAGGTTATTTTTGGGCGCGGCTGTGCCCGCGGCCTGTTTTTGGAACACGGAGGCACCTCGTAAAGTCTCTCATCATTCCGAGTCCGGCGCGCCGACCTTCGGGGGGTTATTTTTGGGAGCGGCTGTGCCCGCGGCCTATTTTTGTCACGCGGAGGCCGATCGCAAACTCTCACCCCATTCCGAGTCCGGCGGATGAAGTTGGCCAGCCCCTCCCCCCAAGGCTATATCGCACCCGTTTTTTGGCCATTTTTGCGCTGGGGGGTGTGGGCGCGCCGACCTTCGGGGGGTTATTTTTGGGAGCGGCTGTGCCCGCGGCCTATTTTTGTCACGCGGAGGCCGCTCGCAAACTCTCACCCCATTCCGAGTCCGGCGGACGAAGTTGGCCAGCCCCTCCCCCCAAGGCTATATCGCACCCGTTTTTTGGCCATTTTTCCGCTGGGGGGTTTGGGCGCGCCGTCCTTTGGGGGGTTTTTTTTGGCCGCGGGCAGACGGAGTCCGCTCGCAAAGTCTCGCCCCATTCCGAGTCCGGCGGACGAAGTTGGCCAGCCCCTCCCCCCAAGGCTATATCGCAACCGTTTTTTGGCCATTTTTTCGCTGGGGGGTTTGGGCGCGCCGACCTTCGGGGGGTTATTTTTGGGGGCGACTGTGCCCGCGGCCTATTTTTGGCACGCGGAGGCCGCTCGCAAAGTCACGGCCATTTCCGAGTCCGGCGAACGAAGTTGGCCAGCCCATCCGCCCAAGGCTATAGCCCACCCGTTTTTTGGCCATTTTTCTGCTGGGGGGTTTGCGCGCGCCGACCTTCGGGGGGTTATTTTTGGGCGCGGCTGTGCCCGCGGCCTATTTTTTTGGCACGCGGATGCCGCTCGCAAAGTCACGCTCCATTCCGAGTCCGGCGGACGAAGTTGGCCAGCCCCACCCCCCAAGGCTATAGCCCACCCGATTTTGTGGCCTTTTACCGCTGGACGAACTTGGCGCCCGGCCTTCGGGCGGGTATTTTTGGGCGCCGCTGTGCCCGCGGCCTATTTTTGGCGCACGGAGGCGCCTCGCAAAGTCTCGCGCCATTCCGAGTCCGGCGGACGAAGTTGGCCAGCCCCACCCCCCAAGGCTATAGCCCACCCATTTTTGTGGCCTTTTTCCGTTGGACGAACTTGGCGCCCCGGCCTTCGGGAGGTTATTTTTGGGCGCGGCTGTGCCCGCGGCCTGTTTTTGGAACACGGAGGCACCTCGTAAAGTCTCTCATCATTCCGAGTCCGGCGCGCCGACCTTCGGGGGGTTATTTTTGGGTGCGGCTGTGCCCGCGGCCTATTTTTGTCACGCGGAGGCCGCTCGCAAACTCTCACCCCATTCCGAGTCCGGCGGATGAAGTTGGCCAGCCCCTCCCCCCAAGGCTATATCGCACCCGTTTTTTGGCCATTTTTGCGCTGGGCGGTGTGGGCGCGCCGACCTTCGGGGGGTTATTTTTGGGAGCGGCTGTGCCCGCGGCCTATTTTTGTCACGCGGAGGCCGCTCGCAAACTCTCACCCCATTCCGAGTCCGGCGGATGAAGTTGGCCAGCCCCTCCCCCCAAGGCTATATCGCACCCGTTTTTTGGCCATTTTTGCGCTGGGGGGTGTGGGCGCGCCGACCTTCGGGGGGTTATTTTTGGGAGCGGCTGTGCCCGCGGCCTATTTTTGTCACGCGGAGGCCGCTCGCAAACTCTCACCCCATTCTGAGTCCGGCGGACGAAGTTGGCCAGCCCCTCCCCCCAAGGCTATATCGCAACCGTTTTTTGGCCATTTTTCCGCTGGGGGGTTTGGGCGCGCCGACCTTCGGGGAGTTATTTTTGGGCGCGACTGTGCCCGGGGCCTATTTTTGGAATGCGGAGGCCGCTTGCAAAGTCTCGCCCCATTCCGAGTCCGGCGGACGAAGTTGGCCAGCCCCTCCCCCCAAGGTTATAGCGCACCCGTTTTTTCGACATTTTTCCGCTGGGGGGTTGGGGCGCGCCGACCTTCGGGGGGTTATTTTTGGGCGCGGCTGTGCCCGCGGCATATTTTGGGCACCCAGAGGCCGCTCGCAAAGTCTAGTCCCATTCCGAGTCCGGCGGACGAAGTTGGCCAGCCCCTCCACCCAAGGCTATATCGGACCCTTTTTTGGCCATTTTTCCGCGGGGGGGTTTGGGCGCGCCGACCTTCGGGGGGTTAGTTTTGGGCACGGCTGTGCCCGCGGCCTATTTTTGGCACGCGGAGGCTGCTCGCAAAGTCTCGACCCATTCCGAGTCCGGCGGACGAACTTGGCCAGCCCGTCCACCCAAGGCTATAGCGCACCCATTTTTTGGCCATTTTTCCCCTTGGGAGTTTGTGCGCGCCTACCTTCGGGGGGTTATTTTTGGGCGCGACTGTGCCCGCGGCCTATTTTTGCCACGCGGAGGCCGCTCGCAAAGTCTCGCACCATTCCGAGTCCGGCGGACGAAGTTGGCCAGCCCCTCCACCCCCAGGCTATAGCCCACCCGTTTTTTGGCCATTTTTGCGCTGGGGGGTTTGGGCGCGCCGACCTTCGGGGGATTATTTTTGGGAGCGGCTGTGCCCGCGGCCTATTTTTGGCACGCGGAGACCGCTCGCAAAATCTCGCCCCATTCCGAGTCCGGCGGACGAAGTTGGCCAGCACCTCCCACCAAGGCTATAGCCCACCCGTTTTTTGGCCATTTTTCCGCTGGGGGGTTTGGGCGCGCCGACCTTCGGGGGGTTATTTTTGGGCGCGGCTGTGCCCGCGGCCTATTATTGGCACGCGGAGGCCGCTCGTAAAGTCTTGCCCCATTCCGAGTCCGGCGGACGAAGTCGGCCAGCCCCTCCCCCCAAGGCTATAGCGCACCCGTTTTTTGTCCATTTTTCCGCTGGGGGGTTTGGGCGCGCCGACCTTCGGGGGGTTATTTTTGGGTGCGGTTGTGCCCGCGGCCTATTTTTGGCACGTGGAGGCCGCTCACAAAGTCTCGCCTCAATCCGAGTCTGGCGGACGAAGTGGGCCAGCCCCTCCCCCCAAGGCTATAGTGCACCCGTTTTTTGGCCATTTTTGCGCTGGGGGGTGTGGGCGCGCCGACCGTCGGGGGGTTATTTTTGGGAGCGGCTGTGCCCGCGGCCTATTTTTGTCACGCGGAGGCCGCTCGCAAACTCTCACCCCATTCCGAGTCCGGCGGACGAAGTTGGCCAGCCCCTCCCCCCAAGGCTATATCGCACCCGTTTTTTGGCCATTTTTCCGCTGGGGGGTTTGGGCGCGCCGTCCTTTGGGGGGTTATTTTTGGCCGCGGGCACACGGAGCCCGCTCGCAAAGTCTCGCCCCATTCTGAGTCCGGCGGACGAAGTTGGCCAGCCCCTCCCCCCAAGGCTATATCGCAACCGTTTTTTGGCCATTTTTCCGCTGGGGGGTTTGGGCGCGCCGACCTTCGGGGGGTTATTTTTGGGCGCGACTGTGCCCGGGGCCTATTTTTGGAATGCGGAGGCCGCTTGCAAAGTCTCGCCCCATTCCGAGTCTGGCGGACGAAGTAGGCCAGCCCCTCCCCCCAAGGTTATAGCGCACCCGTTTTTTCGACATTTTTCCGCTGGGGGGTTGGGGCGCGCCGACCTTCGGGGGGTTATTTTTGGGCGCGACTGTGCCCGCGGCATATTTTGGGCACCCAGAGGCCGCTCGCAAAGTCTAGTCCCATTCCGAGTCCGGCGGACGAAGTTGGCCAGCCCCTCCACCCAAGGCTATATCGGACCCTTTTTTGGCCATTTTTCCGCGGGGGGGTTTGGGCGCGCCGACCTTCGGGGGGTTAGTTTTGGGCACGGCTGTGCCCGCGGCCTATTTTTGGCACGCGGAGGCTGCTCGCAAAGTCTCGACCCATTCCGAGTCCGGCGGACGAACTTGGCCAGCCCGTCCACCCAAGGCTATAGCGCACCCATTTTTTGGCCATTTTTCCCCTTGGGGGTTTGTGCGCGCCTACCTTCGGGGGGTTATTTTTGGGCGCGACTGTGCCCGCGGCCTATTTTTGCCACGCGGAGGCCGCTCGCAAAGTCTCGCACCATTCCGAGTCCGGCGGACGAAGTTGGCCAGCCCCTCCACCCCCAGGCTATAGCCCACCCGTTTTTTGGCCATTTTTGCGCTGGGGGGTTTGGGCGCGCCGACCTTCGGGGGATTATTTTTGGGAGCGGCTGTGCCCGCGGCCTATTTTTGGCACGCGGAGACCGCTCGCAAAATCTCTCCCCATTCCGAGTCCGGCGGACTAAGTTGGCCAGCCCCTCCCCCCAAGGCTATAGCGCACCCGTTTTTTGGCCATTTTTCCGCTGGGGGGTTTGGGCGCGCCGACCTTCGGGGGGTTATTTTTTAGTGCGGCTGTGCCCGCGGCCTATTTTTGGCACACGGAGGCCACTCGCAAAGTCTCGCCCCATTCTGAGTCCGGCGGACGAAGTTGGCCAGCCCCTCCCCCCAAGGCTATAGCGCACCCGTTTTTTGGCCATTTTTCCGCTGGGGGGTTTGGGCGTGCCGACCTTCGGGGGATTATTTTTGGGCGCGGCTGTGCCCGCAGCCTATTTTTGGCACACGGAGGCCGCTCACAAAGTCTCGCCCCATTCCGAGTCCGGCGGACGAAGTTGGCCAGCACCTCCCACCAAGGCTATAGCGCACCCGTTTTTTGTCCATTTTTCCGCTGGGGGGTTTGGGCGCGCCGACCTTCGGGGGGTTATTTTTGGGCGCGGCTGTGCCCGCGGCCTATTTTTGGCACGTGGAGGCCGCTCACAAAGTCTCGCCTCAATCCGAGTCTGGCGGACGAAGTGGGCCAGCCCCTCCCCCCAAGGCTATAGTGCACCCGTTTTTTGGCCATTTTTCCGCTGGGGGGTTTGGGCGCGCCGACCTTCGGGGGGTTATTTTTGGGTGTGGCTGTGCCCGCGGCCTATTATTGGCACGCGGAGGCCGCTCGTAAAGTCTTGCCCCATTCCGAGTCCGGCGGACGAAGTCGGCCAGCCCCTCCCCCCAAGGCTATAGCGCACCCGTTTTTTGTCCATTTTTCCGCTGGGGGGTTTGGGCGCGCCGACCTTCGGGGGGTTATTTTTGGGCGCGGCTGTGCCCGCGGCCTATTTTTGGCACGTGGATGCCGCTCACAAAGTCTCGCCTCAATCCGAGTCTGGCGGACGAAGTGGGCCAGCCCCTCCCCCCAAGGCTATAGCGCACCCGTTTTTTGGCCATTTTTCCGCTGGGGGGTTTGGGCGTGCCGACCTTCGGGGGATTATTTTTGGGCGCGGCTGTGCCCGCAGCCTATTTTTGGCACACGGAGGCCGCTCACAAAGTCTCGCCCCATTCCGAGTCCGGCGGACGAAGTGGGCCAGCACCTCCCACCAAGGCTATAGCCCACCCGTTTTTTGGCCATTTTTCCGCTGGGGGGTTTGGGCGCGCCGACCTTCGGGGGGTTATTTTTGGGCGCGGCTGTGCCCGCGGCCTATTATTGGCACGCAGAGGCCGCTCGTAAAGTCTTGCCCCATTCCGAGTCCGGCGGACGAAGTCAGCCAGCCCCTCCCCCCAAGGCTATAGCGCACCCGTTTTTTGTCCATTTTTCCGCTGGGGGGTTTGGGCGCGCCGACCTTCGGGGGGTTATTTTTGGGCGCGGCTGTGCCCGCGGCCTATTTTTGGCACGTGGAGGCCGCTCACAAAGTCTCGCCTCAATCCGAGTCTGGCGGACGAAGTGGGCCAGCCCCTCCCCCCAAGGCTATAGTGCACCCATTTTTTGGCCATTTTTCCGCTGGGGGGTTTGGGCGCGCCGACCGTCGGGGGGTTAATTTTGGGCGCGGCTTTGCCCGCGGCCAATTTTGGCACACGGAGGCGCCTCGCAAAGTCTCGCGCCATTCCGAGTCCGGCGGACGAAGTTGGCCACCCCCACCCCCCAAGTCTATAGCCCACCCGTTTTTGTGGCCTTTTACCGCTGGACGAACTTGGTGCCCCGGCCTTCGGGCGGGTATTTTTGGTCACGGCTGTGCCCGCGGCCTATTTTTGGCACACGGAGGTGCCTCGCGAAGTCTCGCGCCATTCCGAGTCCGGCGGACGAAGTTGGGCAGCCCCACCCCCAACGCAATAGCCCACCCGTTTTTGTGGCCTTTTTCCGCTGGACGAACATGGCGTCCCGGCGTTCGGGAAGGGTATTTTTTGGCGCGGCAGTGCCCGCGGCCTATTTTCGGCACGCGGAGGCTTCTCGCAAAGTCTCGCGCCATTTTGAGTCCGGCGGACGAAGTGGTTTGGCCCCACCCCCCAAGGCTATAGCCCACCCGTTTTTGTGGCCTTTTTCCGCTGGACGAACTTGGCGTCCCGGCGTTCGGGCAGGTATTTTTGTGTTCGGCTTTGCCCGCGGCCTATTTTCGGAACGCGGAGGCCGCTCGCAAAGTCTCGCCCCAATCCGAGTCTGGCGGACGAAGTGGGCCAGCCCCTCCCCCCAAGGCTATGGTGCACCCGTTATTTGGCCATTTTTCCGCTGGGGGATTTGGGCGCGCCGACCGTCGGGGGGTTAATTTTGGGCGCGGCTGTGCCCGCGGCCTATTTTTGGCACACAGAGGCTCCTCGCAAAGTCTCGCGCCATTCCCAGTCCGGCGGACGAAGTTGGCCAGCCCCACCCCCCAAGGCTATTGCCCACCCGTTTTTGTGGCCTTTTTCCGCTGGACGAACTTGGTGCCCCGGCCTTCAGGCGGGTATTTTTGGGCGTGGCTGTGCCCGCGGCCTACTTTTGGCATATGGAGGCGCCTTGCAAAGTCTCGCGCCATTCCGAGTCTGGCGGACGAAGTCGGCCAGCCCCACCCCCCAAGGCTATAGCCCACCCGTTTTTGTGGCCTTTTTCCACTGTACGAACTTGGCGCCCCGGCCTTCGGGCAGGTATTTTTGGGCGCGGCTGTGCCCACAGCCTATTTGTGGCACACGGAGGCGCCTCGTAAACTATCACGCCATTCCGTGTCCGGCGGACGAAGTTGGCCAGCCCCACCCCCGAAGGCTATAGCCCACCCGTTTTTGTGGCCTTTTTCCGCTGGACGAACATGGCGCCCCGCCTTCGGGCGGGTATTTTTGGGGGCGGCTGTGCCCGCGGCCTATTTTTGGCACACGGAGGTGCCTTGCAATGTCTCGCGCCATTCCGAGTCTGGCGGACGAAGTGGGCCAGCCCCTCCCCCCAAGGCTATAGTGCACCCATTTTTTGGCCATTTTTCCGCTGGGGGGTTTGGGCGCGCCGACCGTCGGGGGGTTAATTTTGGGCGCGGCTTTGCCCGCGGCCAATTTTGGCACACGGAGGCGCCTCGCAAAGTCTCGCGCCATTCCGAGTCCGGCGGACGAAGTTGGCCACCCCCACCCCCCAAGTCTATAGCCCACCCGTTTTTGTGGCCTTTTACCGCTGGACGAACTTGGTGCCCCGGCCTTCGGGCGGGTATTTTTGGTCACGGCTGTGCCCGCGGCCTATTTTTGGCACACGGAGGTGCCTCGCGAAGTCTCGCGCCATTCCGAGTCCGGCGGACGAAGTTGGGCAGCCCCACCCCCAACGCAATAGCCCACCCGTTTTTGTGGCCTTTTTCCGCTGGACGAACATGGCGTCCCGGCGTTCGGGAAGGGTATTTTTTGGCGCGGCAGTGCCCGCGGCCTATTTTCGGCACGCGGAGGCTTCTCGCAAAGTCTCGCGCCATTTTGAGTCCGGCGGACGAAGTGGTTTGGCCCCACCCCCCAAGGCTATAGCCCACCCGTTTTTGTGGCCTTTTTCCGCTGGACGAACTTGGCGTCCCGGCGTTCGGGCAGGTATTTTTGTGTTCGGCTTTGCCCGCGGCCTATTTTCGGAACGCGGAGGCCGCTCGCAAAGTCTCGCCCCAATCCGAGTCTGGCGGACGAAGTGGGCCAGCCCCTCCCCCCAAGGCTATGGTGCACCCGTTATTTGGCCATTTTTCCGCTGGGGGATTTGGGCGCGCCGACCGTCGGGGGGTTAATTTTGGGCGCGGCTGTGCCCGCGGCCTATTTTTGGCACACAGAGGCTCCTCGCAAAGTCTCGCGCCATTCCCAGTCCGGCGGACGAAGTTGGCCAGCCCCACCCCCCAAGGCTATTGCCCACCCGTTTTTGTGGCCTTTTTCCGCTGGACGAACTTGGTGCCCCGGCCTTCAGGCGGGTATTTTTGGGCGTGGCTGTGCCCGCGGCCTACTTTTGGCATATGGAGGCGCCTTGCAAAGTCTCGCGCCATTCCGAGTCTGGCGGACGAAGTCGGCCAGCCCCACCCCCCAAGGCTATAGCCCACCCGTTTTTGTGGCCTTTTTCCACTGTACGAACTTGGCGCCCCGGCCTTCGGGCAGGTATTTTTGGGCGCGGCTGTGCCCACAGCCTATTTGTGGCACACGGAGGCGCCTCGTAAACTATCACGCCATTCCGTGTCCGGCGGACGAAGTTGGCCAGCCCCACCCCCGAAGGCTATAGCCCACCCGTTTTTGTGGCCTTTTTCCGCTGGACGAACATGGCGCCCCGCCTTCGGGCGGGTATTTTTGGGGGCGGCTGTGCCCGCGGCCTATTTTTGGCACACGGAGGTGCCTTGCAATGTCTCGCGCCATTCCGAGTCCGGCGGACGAAGTTGGCCAGCCCCACCCCCCAAGGCTATAGCCCACCCGTTTTTGTGGCCTTTTTCCGCTGGACGAACTTGGCGCCCCGGCCTTCAGGTGGGTATTTTTAGGCGCGGCTGTGCCCGCGGCCTATTTTGGGCTAACGGAGGCGCCTTGTAAAGTCTCGCGCCATTCCGAGTCCGGCGGACGAAGTGGGCCAGCCCCACCCCCCAAGGCTATAGCCCACCCATTTTTGTGGCCTTTTTCCGCTGGACGAACTTGGCGCCCCGGCCATCGGGCGGCTATTTTTGGGTGCAGCTGTGCCCGCGGCCTATATTTGGCACACGGAGGATCCTCGCAAAGTCTCACGCCATTCCGATTCCGGCGGACGAATTTGGCCAGCCCCACCCCCGAAGGCTATAGCCCACCCGTTTTTGTGGCCTTTTTCCGCTGGATGAACTTGGTGCCCCGCCTTCGGGCGGGTATTTTTGGGCGCGGCTGTGCCCGCGGCCTATTTTGGGCACACGGAGGCACCTCGCAATGTCTCGCGCCATTCCGAGTCCGGCGGACGAAGTTGGCCAGCCCCACCCCCCAAGGCTATAGTCCGCCCGTTTTTGTGGCCTTTTTCCGCTGGACGAACTTGGCGCCCCGGCCTTCGGGCGGGTATTTTTGGACGCGGCTGTGCCCGCGGCCTATTTTTGGCATACGGAGGCGCCTTGCAAAGTCTCCCGCCATTCCGAGTCTGGCGGACGAAGTCGGCCAGCCCCACCCGCCAAGGCTATAGCCCACCCGTTTTTGTGGCCTTTTTCCACTGGACGAACTTGGCGCCCTGGCATTCGGGCAGGTAATTTTGGGCGCGGCTGTGCCCACAGCCTATTTTTGGCACACGGAGGTGGCTCGTAAACTATCACGCCATTCCGTGTCTGGCGGACGAAGTCGGCCAGCCCCACCCCCGAATGCTATAGCCCACCCGTTTTTGTGGCCTTTTTCCGCTGGACAAACTTGGCCCCCCGCCTTCAGGCGGGTATTTTTGGGCGCGGCTGTGCCCGCGGCCTATTTTTGGCACACGGAGGCGCCTCGCAATGTCTCGTGCAATTCCGAGACCGGCGGACGAACTTCGCCCGCGCCCCCCACCAAGTCTATAGCCCACCCGTTTTTTGGCCATTTTTCCGCTGGGGGGTTTTGGCACCACGATCTTCGGGCACTTATTTTTGGGCGCGGCTTTGCCCGCAGTTTATTTTGGGCACCCCGAGGCCCCTCGCAAAGTCTCGCCCCATTCCGAGTCCGGCGGACGAACTTCGCCCGCGCCCCCCACCAAGGCTATAGCCCACCAGTTTTTTGGCCATTTTTCCGCTGGGGGGTTTTGGCACCACGATCTTCGGGTGCTTATTTTTGGCCGCGGCTTTGCCCGTGGCTTAGTTTTGGCTCCCCAAGGCCCCTCGCAAAGTCTCGCCCCATTCCGAGTCCAGCGGACGAACTTCGCCAGCACCCCCCACCAAGGCTATAGCCCACCAGTTTTTTCGCCATTTTTCCGCTGGGGGGTTTTGGCACCACGATCTTCGGGTGCTTATTTTTGGCCGCGGCTTTGGCCGCAGCTTACTTTTGGCACCCCGAGGCCCCTCGCAAAGTCTCGCCCCATTCCGAGTCCGGCGGACGAACTTCGCCCGCGCCCCCCGCCAAGGCTATAGCCCACCCGTTTTTTGGCCATTTTTCCGCTGGGGGGTTTTCGTACCACGACCTTCGGGCGCTTATTTTTGGGCGCGTCTTTGTCCGCGGCTTATTTTTGGCACCCCGAGGCCCATCGCAAAGTCTTGCCCCATTCCGAGACCAGCAGACGCACTTCGCCCGCGCCCCCCACCAAGGCTATAGCCCACCCGTTTTTTGGCCATTTTTCCGCTGGGGGGTTTTGGCACCACGATCTTCGGGCACTTATTTTTTGTCGCGGCTTTGTCCGCGGCTTATTTTTGGCACCCCGAGGCCCCTCGCAAAGTCTCGCCCCATTCCGAGTCCGGCGGACGAAGTTGGCCTGCCCCTTCCCCCAAGGCTATAGCCCACCCGTATATTGCCCATTTTTCCGCTGGGGGGTTTGACGCGCTGACCTTCGAGGGGTTATTTTTGGGGGCCGTTGTGCCCGCAGCCTATTTTTGTCACGCAGAGGCCACTCACAAAGTCTCACCCCAATCCGAGTCCGGCGGACGAAGTTGGCCAGCCTCACCCCCCAAGGCTATAGTCCACCCGTTTTTGTGGCCTTTTACCGCTGGACGAACTTGGCGACCCGGCCTTCTGGCGGGTATTTTTGGGCGCGGCTGTGCCCGTGGCCTATTTTTGGCACACGGAGGTGCCTCGCAACGTTTCGTGCCATTCCGAGTCCGGCGGACGAATTTGGCCAGCCCCACCCCCCAAGGCTATAGCCCACCCGTTTTTGTGGCGTTTTCCCGCTGGACGAACTTGGCGCCCCGGCCTTCGGGTGGGTATTTTTGGACGCGGCTGTGCCCGCGGCCTATTTTTGGAACACGGAGGCGCCTCGTAAAGTCTCATGGCATTCCGAGTCCGGTGGACGAAGTTGGCCAGCCCCACCCCCCAAGGCTATAGCCCACCGTTTTTGTGTCCTTTTTCCGCTAGAAGAACTTGGCACCCCGGCCTTCGGGCGGGTATTTATTGGTACGGCTGTGCCCGCGGCCTATTTTTGGCACACGGAGGTGCCTCGCAAAGTCTCACGCCATTCCGAGTCCGGCGGACGAAGTTGGCCAGCCCCACCCCCGAAGGCTATAGCCCACCCGTTTTTGTGGTCTTTTTCCGCTGGACGAACTTGACGCCCCGCCTTCGGGTGGGTATTTTTGGGCGTGGCTGTTCCCGCGGCCTATTTTTGGCACATGGAGGCGCCTCGCAAAGTCTCGCGCCATTCCGAGTCCGGCGGACGAAGTGGGCCAGCGCCACCCCCCATGGCTATAGCCCACCCGTTTTGGTGGCCTTTTTCCGCCGGACGAACTTGGCGCCCCGGCCTTCGGGTGGGTATTTTTGGGCGTGGCTGTTCCCGCGGCCTATTTTTGGCACACGGAGGCGCGTCGCAAAGTCTCGCGGCATTCCGAGTCCGGCGGACGATGTGGGCCAGCCCCACCCCCCAAGGCTATAGCCCACCCATTTTTGTGGCCTTTTTCCGCTGGACGAACTTGGCGTCCCGGCCTTCGGTCGGGATTTTTGTAAGCGGCTGGGCCCGCGGCCTATTTTTGGCACACAGAGACGCCTCGCAAAGTCTCGCGCCATTCCAAGTCCGGCGCACGAAGTGGGCCAGCGCCACCCCCCATGGCTATAGCCCACCCGTTTTTGTGGCCTTTTACCGCTGGACGAACTTGGCGCCCCGGCCTTCGGGCCGGTATTTTTGGGCGCGGCTGTGCCCGCGGCCTATTTTTGGCATACGGAGGTGCCTCGCAAAGTCTCGCGCCATTCCGAGTCCGGCGGACGAAGTGGGCCAGCCCCACCCCCCAAGGCTATAGCCCACCCGTTTTTGTGGCCTTTTACCGCTGGACGAACTTGGCGCCCCGGCCTTCGGGCGGGTATTTTTGGGCGCGGCTGTGCCCGCGGCCTATTTTTGGTACACGGAGGCGCCTCGTAAAGTCTCGCGCCATTCCGAGTCCGGCGGACGAAGTTGGCCAGCCCCATCCCCCAAGGCTATAGCCCACCCGTTTTTGTGGCCATATTCCGCCGGACGAACTTGGTGCCCCGGCCTTCGGGCGGGTATTTTTTGGCGCGGCTGTGACCACGGCCTATTTTTGGCACACGGAGACGCCTCGCAAAGTCTCGCGCCATTCCGAATCCGGCGGATGAAGTGGGCCAGCCCCACCCCCAAAAGGCTATAGCCCACCCGTTTTTGTGGCCTTTTACCGCTGGACGAACTTGGCGCCCCGGCCTTCGGGCGGGTATTTTTGGACGCGGCTGTGCCCGCAGCCTATATGTACCACACGGAGGCGCCTCGCAAAGTCTCGCGCCATTCCGAGTCCGGCGGACGAAGTTGGCCAGCCCCACCCCCCAAGGCTATAGCCCACCCGTTTGTGTGGCCTTTTTCCGCCGGACGAACTTGGAGCCCCGGCCTTCGGGTGGGTATTTTTGGGCGCGGCTGTTCCCGTGGCCTATTTTTGGCAAACGGAGGCGCGTCGCAAAGTCTCGCGCCATTCCGAGTCTGGCGGACGAAGTGGGCCCGCCCCACCCCCCAAGGCTATAGCCCACCCGTTTTTGTGGTCTTTTTCCGCTGGACGAACTTGGCGCCCCGGCCTTCGGGCAGGATTTTTTGTGCGCGGCTGGGCCCGCGGCTTATTTTTGGCACACAGAGGCGCCTCGCAAAGTCTCGCGCCATTCCGAGTCCGGCGGACGAAGTTGGCCAGCGCCACCCCCCATGGCTATAGCCCACCCGTTTTTGTGGCCATTTACCGCTAGACGAACTTGGCGCCCCGGCCTTCGGGCGGGTATTTTTGGGTGCGGCTGTGCCCGCGGCCTATTTTTGGCAAACGGAGGCGCCTCGCAAAGTCTCGCGCCATTCCGAGTCCGGCGGATGAAGTGAGCCAGCCCCACCCCCAAAAGGCTATAGCCCACCCGTTTTTGTGTCCTTTTACCGCTGGACGAACTTGGCGCCCCGGCCTTCGGGCGGGTATTTTTGGACGCGGCTGTGCCCGCGGCCTATTTTTGGCACACGGAGGCACCTCGCAAAGTCTCGCGCCTTTCCGAGTCCGGCGGACGAAGTTTGCCAGCCCCACCACCCAAGGCTATAGCCCACCCGTTTTTGTGTCCTTTTTCCGCTGGACGAACTTGGCGCCCCGGCCTTCGGGCGGGTATTTTTGGGCACGGCTGTGCCTACGGACTATTTTTGGCACACGGAGACCACTCACAAAGTCTCGCGGCATTCCGAGTCCGGTGGACGAAGTTGGCCAGCCCCACCCCCCAAGGCTATAGCCCACCCGTTTTTGTGGCCATATTCCGCCGGACGAACTTGGTGCCCCGGCCTTCGGGCGGGTATTTTTTGGCGCGGCTGTGACCACGGCCTATTTTTGGCACACGGAGGCGCCTCGCATAGTCTCGCGCCATTCCGAGTCCGGCGGACGAAGTTGGCTAGCCCCACCCCCCAAGGCTATAGCCCACCCGTTTTTGTGGCTTTTTTCCGCTGGACGAACTTGGCGCCCCGGCCTTTGGTCGGGTTTTTTTGGCGCGGCTGTGCCCGCGGCCTATATGTACCACATGGAGGCGCCTCGCAAAGTCTCGCGCTATTCCGAGTCCGGCGGACGAAGTTGGACAGCCCCACCCTCCAAGGCTATAGCCCACCCGTTTTGGTGGCCTTTTTCCGCTGGACGAACGTGGCGCCCCGGCTTTCGGGTGGGTATTTTTGGGTGCGGCTGTTCCCACGGCCTATTTTTGGCATGCGGAGGCTCATCGCAAAGTCTCGCGCCATTCCGAGTCCGGCGGACGAAGTGGGCCAGCCCCACCCCCCAAGGCTATAGCCCACCCGTTTTTATGGCCTTTTTCCGCTAGACGAACTTGGCGCCCCGGCCTTCGGGAGGGATTTTTTGTCCGCGGCTGGGCCCGTGGCCTATTTTTGGTACACAGAGGCGCCTCGCAAAGTCTCGCGCCATTCCGAGTCCGGCAGACGAAGTTGGCTAGCGCCACCCCCCATGGCTATAGCCCACCCGTTTTTGAGGCCTTTTACCGCTGGACGAACTTGGCGACCCGGCCTTCGGACGGGTAATTTTTGGTACGGCTGTGCCTGAGACCTATTTTTGACACACGGAGGCACCTCGCAAAGTCTCGCGCCATTCCGAGTCTGGCGGACGAAGTGGGCCAGACCCACCCCCCAAGGCTGTAGCCCACCCGTTTTTGTGGCCTTTTACCGCTGGACGAACATGGCGCACCGTCCTTCGGGCGTGTATTTTTGGGCACGGCTGTGCCCGCGGCCTATTTTTTGCACACGGAGGCTCCTCGCAATGGCTCGCGCCATTCCGAGTCCGGCGGACGAAGCTGGCCAGCCACACCCCCCAAGGCTATAGCCCACCCGTTTTTGTGGCCTTTTTCCGCTGGACGAACTTGGCGCCCCGGCCTTCGGTCGGGTATTTTTTGGCGTAGCTGTACTCGCGGCCTATTTTTGGCACACAGAGGTGCCTCGCAAAGTCTCGCGCCATTCCGAGTCCGGCGGATGAAGTTGGCCAGCCCCACCCCCCAAGGCTATAGCCCACCCGTTTTTGTGGCTTTCTTCCGCTGGACGAACTTTGCGCCCCGGCCTTCGCGCGGGGATTTTTGGGCGCGGCAGTGCCCGCGGCCTATTTTTGGCACACGGAAGCACTTCGCAAAGTCTCGCGCCATTCCAAGTCCGGCAGACGAAGTTGGCCAGCCCCACCCCCCAAGGCTATAGCCCACCCGATTTTGTGCCCTTTTTCCGCTGGACGAACTTGGCGCCCCGGCCTTCGGTCGGGTATTTTTTGGCGCGGCTGTGCCCGCGGCCTATTTTTGGCACACGGAGGCACCTCGCAAAGTCTCGCGCCATTCCAAGTCCGGCGGATGAAGTTGGCCAGCCCAACCCCCCAAAGCTATAGCCCACCCGTTTTTGTGGCCTTTTTCCGTTGGACGAATTTGGCGCCCCGGCCTTCGGGTGGGTATTTTTTGTCGCGGCTGTGCCCGCGGCCTATTTTTGGCACACGGAGGTGCCTCGCAAAGTCTCGCGCCATTCCGAGTCCGGCAGACGAAGTTGGCCAGCCCCACCCCCCAAGGCTATAGCCCACCCGATTTTGTGCCCTTTTTCCGCTGGACGAACTTGGCCCCCCGGCCTTCGGGAGGGTATTTTTGGGCGCGGCTGTGGCCGCGGCCTATTTTTGGCACACGGAGGTGCCCCGCAAAGTCTCGCGCCATTCCGAGTCCGGCGGACGAAGTTGGCTAGCCCCACCACCCAAGGCTATAGCCCACCCGTTTTTGTGGCCTTTTACCGCTGGACGAACTTGACGCCCCGGCCTTCGGGCGGGTATTTTTGGGCGCGGCTGAGCCCGCGGCCTATTTTTGGCACATGGAGGTACCTCGCAAAGTCTCGCGCCATTCCAAGTCCGGCGGATGAAGTTGGCCAGCCCCACCCCCCAAAGCTATAGCCCACCCGTTTTTGTGGCCTTTTTCCGCTGGACGAATTTGGCGCCCCGGCCTTCGGGCGGGTATTTTTTGTCGCGGCTGTGCCCGCGGCCTATTTTTGGTACACGGAGGCGCCTCACAAAGTCTCGCGCCATTCCGATTCCGGCGGACGAAGTGGTTCAGCCCCGCCCCCCAAGGCTATAGCCCACCCGTTTTTGTGGCTTTCTTCCGCTGGACGAACTTTGCGCCCCGGCCTTCAGGCGGGGATTTTTGGACGCGGCTGTGCCCGCGGCCTATTTTTGGCACATGGAGGCACCTCGCAATGTCTCGCGCCATTCTGAGTCCGGCGGATGAAGTTGGCCAGCCCCACCCCCCAAGGCTATAGCCCACCCGTTTTTGTGGCTTTCTTCCGCTGGACGAACTTTGCGCCACGGCCTTCGGGCGGGGATTTTTGGACGCGGCTGTGCCCGCGGCCTATTTTTGGCACACGGAAGCACCTCGCAATGTCTCGCGCTATTCCGAGTCCGGCAGACGAAGTTGGCCAGCCCCACCCCCCAAGGCTATAGCCCACCCGATTTTGTGCCCTTTTTCCGCTGGACGAATTTGGCGCCCCGGCCTTCGGGCGGGTATTTTTTGTCGCGGCTGTGACGGTGGCCTATTTTTGGTACACGGAGGTGCCTCACAAAGTCTCGCGCCATTCCGAGTCCGGCGGACGAAGTGGTTCAGCCCCGCCCCCCAAGGCTATAGCCCACCCGTTTTTGTGGCTTTCTTCCGCTGGACGAACTTTGCGCCCCGGCCTTCGGGCGGGGATTTTTGGACGCGGCTGTGCCCGCGGCCTATTTTTGGCACGAGGCGGCCGCTCGCAAAGTCTCGTCCCATTCCGAGTCCGGCGGAAGAAGTTGGCCAGCCCCTCCCCCCAAGGCTATAGCCCACCCCTTTTTTGGCCATTTTTCCGCTTGGGGGTTTGGGCGCGCCGACCTTCGGGGGGTTATTTTTGGGAGCGGCTGTGCCCGCGGCCTATTTTTGGCACGCGGAGGCCGCTCGAAAAGTCTCGCCCCATTCCGAGTCCGGCGGACGAAGTGGGCCAGGCCCTCCCCCCAAGGCTATAGCCCACCCGTTTTTTGGCCATTTTTCTGCTAGAGGGTTTGGGCGCGCTGACCTTCGGGGGGTTATTTTTGGGCACGGCTGTGCCCGCGGCCTATTTTTGGCACGCGGAAGCCGTTCGCAAAGTCTCGCCCCATTCCGAGTCCGGCGGACGAAGTTGGCCAGCCCCTCCCCCCAAGGCTATAGCCCACCCGTTTTTTGGCCATTTTTCCGCTTGGGGGTTTGGGCGCGCCGACCTTCGGGGGGTTATTTTTGGGCGCGGCTGTGCCTGCGGCCTATTTTTGTCACGCGGAAGCTGCTCGCAAAGTCTTGCCCCATTCCGAGTCCGGCGGACGAAGTTGACCAGCCCCTCCCCCCAAGGCTATAGCCCACCCGTTTTTTGGCTATTTTTCCGCTGGGGGGTTTAGGCGCGCCGACTTTCCGGGGTTTATTTTTGGGCGCGGCTGAGCACGCGGCCTATTTTTGGCACGCGGAGGCCGCTCGCAAAGTCTCGCCCCATTCCGAGTCCGGCGGACGAAGTTGGCAAGCCCCTCCCCCAAAGGCTATAGCCCACCCGTTTTTTGGCCATTTTTCCGCTGGGGGGTTTGGTCGCGCCGACCTTCGGGGGGTTATTTTTGGGTACGGCTGTACCCGCGGCCTATTTTTGGCACGCAGAGGCTGTTCGTAAAGTCTCGCCCCATTCCGAGTCCGGCGTACGAAGTTGGCCTGCCCCTCCCCCCAAGGCTATAGCCCACCCGTTTTTTGGCCATTTTTCCGCTGGGGGGTTTGGGCGCGCCGACCTTCGGGGGGTTATTTTTGGGCGCGGCTGTGCCCGCGGCCTATTTTTGGCACGCCGAGGGCGTTCGCAAAGTCTCGCCCCATTCCGAGTCCGGCGGACGAAGTTGGTCAGCCCCTCCCCCCAAGGCTATAGCCCACCCGTTTTTTGGCCATTTTTCCGCTGGGGGGTTTGGGCGCGCCGACATTCGGGGGGTTATTTTTGGGCGCGACTGTGCCCGCGGCCTATTTTTGAAACGCGGAGGCCGCTCCTAAAGTCTCGCCCCTTTCCGAGTACGGCGGACGAAGTGGGCCAGCCCCTCCCCCCAAGGCTATAGCCCACCCGATTTTTGGCCATTTTTCCGCTGGGGGGTTTGGGCGCGCCGACCTTCGGGGGGTTATTTGTGGGCGCGGCTGTGCCCGTGGCCTATTTTTGGCACGCGGCGGCCGCTCGCAAAGTCTCGTCCCATTCCGAGTCCGGCGGACGAAGTTGGCCAGCCCCTCCCCCCAAGGCTATAGCCCACCCGTTTTTTGGCCATTTTTCCGCTTGGGGGTTTCGGCGCGCTGACCTTCGGGGGGTTATTTTTGGGTGCGGCTGTGCCCGCGGCCTATTTTTGGCACCCGGAGGCCGTTCGCAAAGTCTCGCCCCATTCCGAGTCCGGCGCACGAAGTTGGCCAGCCCCTCCCCCCAAGGCTATAGCCCACCCGTTTTTTGGACATTGTTCCGCTTGGGGGTTTGGGCGCGCCGACCTTCGGGGGGTTATTTTTGGGCGCGGCTGTGCCCGCGGATTATTTTTGGCACGCGGAGGCCGCTCGCAAAGTCTCGTCCCATTCCGAGTCCGGCGGACGAAGTTGGCAAGCCCCTCCCCCAAAGGCTATAGCCCACCTGTTTTTTGGCCATTTTTCCGCTGGGGGGTTTGGTCGCGCCGACCTTTGAGGGGTTATTTTGGGCTGCGGCTGTACCCGCGGCCTATTTTTGAAACGCGGAGGCCGCTCCTAAAGTCTCGCCCCATTCCGAGTCCGGCGGACGAAGTTGGCCAGCCCCTCCCCCCAAGGCTATAGCCAACCCGTTTTTTGGCCATTTTTCCGCTGGGGGGTTTGGGCGCGCCGACCTTCGGGGGGTTATTTTTGGGCGCGGCTGTGCCCGCGGCCTATTTTTGGCATGCGACAGCCGTTCGCAAAGTCTCGCCCAATTTCGAGTCCGGCGGACGAAGTTGGCCAGCCCCTCCCCCCAAGGCTATAGCCCACCCGTTTTTTGGCCATTTTTCAGCTGGGGGGTTTGTGTGCGCCGACCTTCGGGGGGTTATTTTTGGGCGCGGCTGTGTCCGCTGCCTATTTTTGGCACCCGGAGGTGCCTCGCAAAGTCTCGCGCCATTCCAAGTCCAGTGGACAAAGTTGGCCAGCCCCACCCCCCAAAGCTATAGCCCGCCCGTTTTTGTGGCCTTTTTCCGCTAGACGAATTTGGCGCCCCGGCCTTCGGGCGGGTATTTTTTGTCGCGGCTGTGACGGCGGCCTATTTTTGGTACACGGAGGCGCCTCACAAAGTCTCGGGCCATTCCGAGTCCGGCGGACGAAGTGGTTCAGCCCCGCCCCCCAAGGCTATAGCCCACCCGTTTTTGTGGCTTTCTTCCGCTGGACGAACTTTGCGCCCCGGCCTTCGGGCGGGGATTTTTGGACGCGGCTGTGCCCGCGGCCTATTTTTGGCACGCGGCGGCCGCTCGCAAAGTCTCGTCCCATTCCGAGTCCGGCGGAAGAAGTTGGCCAGCCCCTCCCCCCAAGGCTATAGCCCACCCGTTTTTTGGCCATTTTTCCGCTTGGGGGTTTGGGCGCGCCGACCTTCGGGGGGTTATTTTTGGGTACGGCTGTACCCGCGGCCTATTTTTGGCACGCGGAGGCTGTTCGTAAAGTCTCGCCCCATTCCGAGTCCGGCGTACGAAGTTGGCCTGCCCCTCCCCCCAAGGCTATAGCCCACCCGTTTTTTGGCCATTTTTCCGCTGGGGGGTTTGGGCGCGCCGACCTTCGGGGGGTTATTTTTGGGCGCGGCTGTGCCCGCAGCCTATTTTTGGCACGCCGAGGGCGTTCGCAAAGTCTCGCCCCATTCCGAGTCTGGCGGACGAAGTTGGTCAGCCCCTCCCCCCAAGGCTATAGCCCACCCGTTTTTTGGCCATTTTTCCGCTGGGGGGTTTGGGCGCGCCGACCTTCAGGGGGTTATTTTTGGGCGCAGATGTACCCGCGGGCTATTTTTGAAATGCGGAGGCCGCTCCTAAAGTCTCGCCCCATTCCGAGTCCGGCTGACGAAGTTGGCCAGCCCCTCCCCCCAAGGCTATAGCCCACCCGTTTTTTGGCCATTTTTCCGCTGGGGGGTTTGGGCGCGCCGACATTCGGGGGGTTATTTTTGGGCGCGACTGTGCCCGCGGCCTATTTTTGAAACGCGGAGGCTGCTCCTAAAGTCTCGCCCCTTTCCGAGTACGGCGGACGAAGTGGGCCAGCCCCTCCCCCCAAGGCTATAGCCCACCCGATTTTTGGCCATTTTTCCGCTGGGGGGTTTGGGCGCGCCGACCTTCGGGGGGTTATTTGTGGGCGCGGCTGTGCCCGTGGCCTATTTTTGGCACGCGGCGGCCGCTCGCAAAGTCTCACCCCATTCCGAGTCCGGCGGACGAAGTTGGCCAGCCCCTCCCCCCAAGGCTATAGCCCACCCGTTTTTTGGCCATTTTTCCGCTTGGGGGTTTCGGCGCGCTGACCTTCGGGGGGTTATTTTTGGGTGCGGCTGTGCCCGCGGCCTATTTTTGGCACCCGGAGGCCGTTCGCAAAGTCTCGCCCCATTCCGAGTCCGGCGCACGAAGTTGGCCAGCCCCTCCCCCCAAGGCTATAGCCCCACCCGTTTTTTGGACATTGTTCCGCTTGGGGGTTTGGGCGCGCCGACCTTCGGGGGGTTATTTTTGGGCGCGGCTGTGCCCGCGGATTATTTTTGGCACGCAGAGGCCGCTCGCAAAGTCTCGTCCCATTCCGAGTCCGGCGGACGAAGTTGGCAAGCCCCTCCCCCAAAGGCTATAGCCCACCCGTTTTTTGGCCATTTTTCCGCTGGGGGGTTTGGTCGCGCCGACCTTTGAGGGGTTATTTTGGGCTGCGGCTGTACCCGCGGCCTATTTTTGAAACGCGGAGGCCGCTCCTAAAGTCTCGCCCCATTCCGAGTCCGGCGGACGAAGTTGGCCAGCCCCTCCCCCCAAGGCTATAGCCAACCCGTTTTTTGGCCATTTTTCCGCTGGGGGGTTTGGGCGCGCCGACCTTCGGGGGGTTATTTTTGGACGCGGCTGTGCCCGCGGCCTATTTTTGGCATGCGACAGCCGCTCGCAAAGTCTCGCCCCATTTCGAGTCCGGCGGACGAAGTTGGCCAGCCCCTCCCCCCAAGGCTATAGCCCACCCGTTTTTTGGCCATTTTTCAGCTGGGGGGTTTGTGTGCGCCGACCTTCGGGGGGTTATTTTTGGGCGCGGCTGTGTCCGCTGCCTATTTTTGGCACCCGGAGGCCGTTCGCAAAGTCTCGCCCCATTCCGAGTCCGGCGCAAGAAGTTGGCCAGCCCCTCCCCCCAAGGCTACAGCCCACCCGTGTTTTGGCCATTTTTCCGCTGGGGGGTTTGGGCGCGCCCTCCTTCCGGGGGTTATTTTTGGGCACGGCTAAGCCCGCGGCCTATTTTTGGCACGCGGAGGCCGCTCTCAAAATCTCGCCCCATTCCAAGTCCGGCGGACGAAGTTGGCCAGCCCCTCCCCCCAAGGCTATAGCCCACCCGTTTTTTGGCCATTTTTCCGCTGGGGGGTTTGGCCGCGCCGACCTTCGGGGGGTTATTTTTGGGCGCGGATGTGCCCGCAGCCTATTTTTGGCACGCGGAGACCGCTTGCAAAGTCTCGTCCCATTCCGAGTTCGGCGGACGAAGTGGGACAGCCCCTCCCCCCAAGGCTATAGCCCACCCGTTTTTTGGCCATTTTTCCGCTGGGGGGTTTGGGCGCGCCGACCTTCAGGGCCTTATGTTTGGGCGCGGCTGTTGCCGTGGCCAATTTTTGGCATACGGAGGCCGCTCGCAAAGTCTCGCCCCATTCCGAGTCCGGCGGACGAAGTTCGCCCGCGCCCCCTACGACGGCTATAGCCCACCCGTTTTTTGGCCATATTTCTGCTGGGGGGTTTTGGCACCACGACCTTCGGGCGCTTATTTTTGGGCGTGGCTTTGCCCGCGGCTTATTTTTGGCACCCCGAGGCCCCTCGCAAAGTCTCGCCCCATTCCGAGTCCGGCGGACGAACTTCGCCCGTGCCCCCCACCAAGGCTATAGCCCACCCGTTTTTTGGCCATTTTTCAACTGGGGGGTTTGTGTGCGCCGACCTTCGGGGGGTTATTTTTGGGCGCGTCTGTGTCCGCGGCCTATTTTTGGCACCCAGAGGCCGTTCGCAAAGTCTCGCCCCATTCCGAGTCCGGCGCAAGAAGTTGGCCAGCCCCTCCCCCCAAGGCTACAGCCCACCCGTGTTTTGGCCATTTTTCCGCTGGGGGGTTTGGGCGCGCCCTCCTTCCGGGGGTTATTTTTGGGCGCGGCTAAGCCCGCGGCCTATTTTTGGCACGCGGAGGCCGCTCTCAAAATCTCGCCCCATTCCAAGTCCGGCGGACGAAGTTGGCCAGCCCCTCCCCCCAAGGCTATAGCCCACCCGTTTTTTGGCCATTTTTCTGCTGGGGGGTTTGGCCGCGCCGACCTTCGGGGGGTTATTTTTGGGCGCGGCTGTGCCCGCAGCCTATTTTTGGCACGCGGAGACCGCTCGCAAAGTCTCGTCCCATTCCGAGTTCGGCGGACGAAGTGGGACAGCCCCTCCCCCCAAGGTTATAGCCCACCCGTTTTTTGGCCATTTTTCCGCTGGGGGGTTTGGGCGCGCCGACCTTCAGGGCGTTATGTTTGGGCGCGGCTGTTGCCGTGGCCAATTTTTGGCATACGGAGGCCGCTCGCAAAGTCTCGCCCCATTCCGAGTCCGGCGGACGAAGTTCGCCCGCGCCCCCTACGACGGCTATAGCCCACCCGTTTTTTGGCCATATTTCCGCTGGGGGGTTTTGGCACCACGACCTTCGGGCGCTTATTTTTGGGCGCGGCTTTGCCCGCGGCTTATTTTTGGCACCCCGAGGCCCCTCGCAAAGTTTTGCCCCATTCCGAGTCCGGCGGACGAACTTCGCCCGCGCCCCCCACCAAGGCTATAGCCCACCCGTTTTTTGGCAATTTTTCCGCTGGGGGGTTTTGGCACCACGAGCTTCGGGCGCTTATTTTTGGACGCGGGTTTGCCCGTGGCTTATTTTTGGCACCCCGAGGCCCCTCGCAAAGTCTCGCCCCATTCCGAGTCCGGCGGACGAACTTCGTCCGCGCCCCCCACCAAGGCTATAGCCCACCCGTTTTTTGGCCATTTTTCCGCTGGGGGGTTTTGGTACCACGACCTTCGGGCGCTTATTTTTGGGCGCGGCTTTGCCCGCGGCTTATTTTTGGAACCCCGAGGCCCCTCGCAAAGTCTCGCCCCTTTCCGAGTCCGGCGGACGAACTTCGCCCGCGCCACCCACCAAGGCTATAGCCCACCCGTTTTTTGCACATTTTTCCGCGGGGGGGTTTTGGCACCACGACCTTCGGGCGCTTATTTTTAGGCGCGGCCTTGGCCGTGGCTTATTTTTGGCACACCGAGGCCCCTCGCAAAGACTCGTCCTATTCTGAGTCCGGCGGACGAATTTCGCCCGCGACCCCCACCAAGGCTATAGCCCACCCATTTTTTGGCCATTTTTCCGCTGGGAGGTTTTGGCACCACGAGCTTCGCGCGCATATTTTTGGGCACGGCTTTGCCCACGGCATATGTTTGGCACACCGAGGACCCTCGCAAAGTCTCGACCCATTCGGAGTCCGGCGGACGAACTTCGCCCGCGCCCCCCACCAAGGCTATAGCCCACCCGTTTTTTGGCCATTTTTCCGCTGGGGGGTTTTCGCACCACAACCTTCGGGTGAATATTTTTGGGCGCGGAATTGACCGCGGCTTATTTTTGGTATTCCGAGACCCCTCGCAAAGTCTCGCCCTATTCCAAGTCCGGCGGACGAACTTCGCCCGCGCCCCCCACCAAGGCTATAGCCCACCCGTTTTTTGGCCATTTTTCCGCTGGGGGGTTTTGGCACCACGACCTTCGAGCGCTTATTTTTGGGCGTGGCTTTGCCCGCGGCTTATTTTTAGGACACCGAGGCCCCTCACAAAGTCTCGCCCCATTCCGAGTCCGGCGGACAAACTTCGCCCGCGCCCCCCCACAAGGCTATAGCCCACCCGTTTTTTGGCCATTTTTCCGCTTGGGGGTTTTGGCACCACGACCTTCGTGCGCTTATTTTTTGGCGCAGCTTTGCCCGTGGCTTATTTTGGGCACTCCGAGGGCCCTCGCAAAGTCTCGCCCCATTCCGAGTCCGGCAGACGAACTTCTCCCGCGCCCCCCACCAAGGCTATAGCCCACCCGTTTTTTGACCATTTTTCCCCTGGGGGGTTTTGGCAACACAACCTTCGAGCGCTTATTTTTGGGCACGGCTTTGCCCGCGGCTTATTTTTAGCACACCGAGGCCCGTCGCAAAGTCTCGCCCCATTCCGAGTCCGGCGGACGAACTTCGCCCGCGCCCCCCACCAAGGCTATAGCCCACCCGTTTTTTGGCCATTTTTCCGCAGGGGGGTTTTGGCACCACGATCTTCGGGCGCTTATTTTTGGATGCGGCTTTGCCCGCGGCTTATTTTTGGTACCCCGAAGCCCCTCGCAAAGTCTCGCCCCATTCCGAGTCCGGCGGACGAACTTCGCCCGCGCCCCCCACCAAGGCTATAGCCCACCCGTTTTTTGGCCATTTTTCCGCTGGGGGGTTTTGGCACCACGACCTTCGGGCACTTATTTTTTGGGCGCGACTTTGCCTGCGGCTTAATTTTGGCACCCCGATGCCCCTCGTAAAGTCTCGCCCCATTCCGAGTCCGGCGGACGAACTTCGCCCGCGCCCCCCACCAAGGCTATAGCCCACCCGTTTTTTGGCCATTTTTCCGCTGGGGGGTTTCGGCAACACGATCTTCGGGCGTTTATTTTTGGGCGCGGCTTTGCCCGCGGCTTATTTTTGGCACCCCGAGCCCCCTTGCAAAGTCTCGTCCCATTCCGAGTCCGGCGGACGAACTTCACCCGCGCCCCCCACCAAGGCTATAGCCCACCCGTTTTTTGGCCATTTTTCCGCTGGGGGGTTTTGGCACCACGATCTTTGGGATCTTATTTTTGGGCGCGGCTTTGCCCGTGGCTTATTTTTGGCACCCTGAGGCCCCTCGCAAAGTCTCGGCCCATTCCGAGTCCGGCGGACGAACTTCTCCCGCGCCCCCGTCCAAGGCTATAGCCCAGCCGTTTTTTGGCCATTTTTCCGCTGGGGGGTTTTGGCACCACGACCTTCGGGCGCTTATTTTTGGGTGCGGCTTTGCCCACGGCTTATTTTTGGCACCCCGAGGCCCCTCGCAAAGTCTCATCCCATTCCGAGTCCGGCGAACGAACTTCGCCCGCGCCCCCCACCAAGGCTATAGCCCACCCGTTTTTTGGCCATTTTTCCGCTGGGGGGTTTTGGTACGCCGACCTTCGGGCACTTATTTTTGGCCGCGGCTTTGCCCGTGGGTTATGTTTCGCACGCGGAGGTCCCTCGCAAAGTCTCGTCCCATTCCGAGTCCGGCGGACGAACTTCGCCCGCGCCCCCCACCAAGGCTATAGCCCACCCGTTTTTTGGCCATTTTTCCGCTGGGGGGTTTGGGCGCGCCGACCTTCGGGGGGTTATTTTTGGGCGCGGATGTGCCCGCGGCCTATTTTTGTCACGCGGAGGCCGCTCGCAAAGTCTCGCCCCATTCCGAGTCCGACGGACGAAGTCGGCCAGCCCCTCCCCTCAAGGCTATAGCCCACCCGCTTTTTGGTCATTTTTCCGCTGGGGGATTTGGGCGCGCCGACCTTCGGGGGGTTAGTTTTGGGCTCGGCTGTGCCCGCGGCCAATTTTTGGCACGCGGAGGTTGCTCGCAAAGTCTCGCCCCATTCCGAGTCCGGCGGACGAAGTTGTCAAGCCCCTCCCCCCAAGGCTATAGCCCACCCGTTTTTTGGCCATTTTTCCGCAGGGGGGTTTGGGCTCGGAGACCTTCGGGGTGTTATTTTTGGGCGCGGCTGTGCCCGCGGCCTATTTTTGTCATGCGGAGGCCACTCGCAAAGTCTCGCCCCATTCCGAGTCCGACGGACGAAGTCGGCCAGCCCCTCCCCTCAAGGCTATAGCCCACCTGCTTTTTGGCCATTTTTCCGCTGGGGGGTTTGGGCGCGCCGACCTTCGGGAGGTTATTTTTGGGCGCGGCTGTGCCAGCGGCCTATTTTTAGCATGCGGAGGCTGCTCGCAATGGCTCGCCCCATTCCGAGTCCGGCGGACGAAGTTGGCCAGCCCCTCCCCCCAAGGCTATAGCCCACCCGTTTTTTGGCCATTTTTCCGCTGGGGGGTTTGGGCGCGCCGACCTTCGGGAGGTTCTTTTTCGGCGCGGCTGTCCCCGCGGCCTATTTTTGGCACGCGGAGGCCACTCGCAAAGTCTCACCCAATTCCGAGTCCGGCGGACGAAGTCGGCCAGCCCCTCCCCCCAAGGCTATAGCCCACCCGGTTTTTGGCCATTTTTCCGCTGGGGTGTTTGGGCGCGCGGACCTTCGGGAGGTTCTTTTTCGGCGCGGCTGTGCCCGCGGCCTATTTTTGGCACGCGGAGGCCGCTCGTAAAGTCTCACCCAATTCCGAGTCCGGCGGACGAAGTCGGCCAGCCCCTCCCCCCAAGGCTATAGCCCACCCGTTTTTTGTCCATTTTTCCGCTGGGGGGTTTGGGCGCGCCGAACTTCGGGGGGTTATTTTTGGGCGCGGCTGTGCCCGCGGCCTATTTTTGGCACGCGGAGGAAGCTCGCAAAGTCTCGCCCCATTCCGAGTCCGGCGGACGAAGTTGGCCAGCCCCTCCCCCCAAGGCTATAGCCCACCCGTTTTTTGGCTATTTTTCCTCTGGGGGGTTTGGGCGCGCCGACCTTTGGGGGGTTATTTTTGGGCGCGGCTGTGCCCGCGGCCTATTTTTAGTACGCAGAGGCCGCTTGCAAAGTCTCACCCCATTCCTAGTCCGGCGGACGAAGTCGGCCAGCCCCTCCCCCCAAGGCTATAGCCCACCCGTTTTTTGGCCATTTTTCCGCTGGGGGGTTTGGGCGCGCCGACCTTCGGGAGGTTATTTTTGGGCGCGGCTGTGCCCTCGGCCTATTTTTGGCACGCGGAGGCCGCTCGCAAAGTGTGGCCCCTTTCCGAGTCCGGCGGACGAAGTGGGCCGGCCCCACCCCCCAAGGCTATAGCCCACCCATTTTTTGGCCATTTTTCCGCTCGGGGGTTTGGGCGCGCCGACCTTCGGTGGGTTATTTTTGGGCGCGTCTGTGCCCGCGGCCTAGTTTTTGCACGCGGATGCCGTTCGTAAAGTCTCGCCCCATTCCGAGTCCGGCGGACGAAGTTGGCCAGCCCCTCCCCCCAAGGCTATAGCCCACCCGTTTTTTGGTCATTTTTCCGCTGGGGGGTTTGGGCGCGCCGACCTTCGGGGGATTATTTTTGGGCGAGACTGTGCCCGCGGCCTATTTTTGGCACGCGGAGGCCGCTCGCAAAGTCTCGCCCCATTCCGAGTCCGGCGGACGAAGTTGGCCAGCCCCTCCCCCCAAGGCTATAGCCCACCCGTTTTTTGGTCATTTTTCCGCTGGGGGGTTTGGGCGCGCCGACCTTTGGGGGATTATTTTTGGGTGAGGCTGTGCCCGCGGCCTATTTTTTGCACGCGGAGGCCGCTCGCAAAGTCTCGCCCCATTCCGAGTCCGGCGGACGAAGTTGGCCAGCCCCTCCCCCCAAGGCCATAGCCCACCCGTTTTTTGGCCATTTTTCCGCTGGGGGGTTTGGGCGCGCCGACCTTCGGGGGGTTATTTTTGGACGCGGCTGTGCCCGCGGCCTATTTTTGGCATGCGGAGGCCGCTCGCAAAGTCTCGGCCCATTCCGAGTCCGGCGGACGAACTTGGCCAGCCCCTTCCCCCAAGGCTATATGTCACGGCCCGATTCGTTCCCACGCTATGCCGTGCGGCCTTAGGTGCCAAATTCGCACTCTCTTGGCCCTAAGTCAGCCTTACACCCAAATCCGTTGCTGGATTCGAGAAGCGGAAAGAGGATTCACTCTAACTCACAAAGTATGGGAGGAAAGAACTTATATTGCTCGATAGAATGCTCACAAAGCTATGTGTGCTGGAATTTTATATTGCTTTTGATTGATTTGGCCAAATGAGGCCTTCTCCTATTTATAGAGTACAAAGAAGTATCTAGAGAGTCTCTAGAGTTATCACAACTACCACCTAAACACATTAATTACAATGGAAATATCTACATGCTCTACACAAGTCTCCATGGCTCTAGAATTCTCCATGGGCCAGGTCATGTGGAAGCTTGGGCCATGACATTCTCCCCCACCTATTCCGGAGACGTCCTCGTCGACTCGCTGTGGAAGGCTTTGATCTTGTCTTGGAACTGCCACAAATCGTTTGCGGCCTCCCAACTTGTTTCGCTCTTGGGTAGTCCCTTCCATTTGACTAAGTACTCTTGGCACGGCGGAAAACTCTTCTTCCGAACCACACGGTCCGCCAAAATGGTCTCCACTTCCTTGTCATATACCCTTGTGTTGCCGAGTGGAGGGCGCTTGGATTCACCCCTTTTCGGATCTTCCGTATCCCCATGGTATGGCTTCAAGGAACTCACGTGGAAGACCGGATGTAGTTTTCGGCAAGAGGGTAACTCTAGCTTGTACTACACACTGCCGACCCTCTTGATGATGGGAAATGGCCCCTCGTATTTCCGGATGAGGCCCTTGTGCAGCGAACGTGTAGACTTGTGCTGGGCCGGAACGACCTTGACTTGCACCATGTCCCCCACGTTGAACTCCAAGTGTCTACGCTTGCTGTCCGCCCATTTCTTCATCCGCTTGGTCGCTTTGTCGAGGTGCGCCCGTGCTATGTCCGTTTGCTCATGCCACGACTTAGCCACTTTATATGCTGCAGGACACCTCCCGGTATAGCTCGTGATGAGCGTGTTTGGCGTAAGCGGCTGCTGTCCCATGATCACCTCGAAAGGGCTCCTCGATGTAGCCTCGCTCCGCTGCAAGTTGTAGGAAAATTGGGCCACGTCCAGCAACTTTGCCCAATCATGCTGGTTGGCACTCACAAAATGCCGCAAGTACAGCTCCAACAAGGCATTCACCCTCTCCGTTTGGCCATCGGTTTGTGGATGAAAGCTCATAGAAAAGTGCAGCGCCGACCCCATAAGTTTGAACAACTCAGTCCAAAACCTCCCCGTAAACCGGCTGTCACGGTCGCTAATGATGGATTTGGGAAGTCCCCAATACTTCACCATGTGCCTAAAGAAAAGCTTGGCTGTGTCCTCCGCTGTGCACTCCTTCGGGGAGGGAATGAAAGTGGCATATTTTGAGAATCTGTCCACCACTACAACAATAGTTGCAAACCCCTCCGATTTGGGAAGACAAGTGATGAAATCCATCGATATACTCTCCCACGGTCGATCCGGAGTGGGCAGTGGCTCAAGCAACCCCGCAGGACATTGTTGCTCTGTTTTGTCCTGTTGGCACACTAAGCATGTCCGCACGAACTGCTCCACTTCATCCCGCATCTGAGGCCAATAGTATGCCGACTCAAGCAACGCCCGTGTCCGCCTTTGTCCCGGGTGTCCAGCCCACTTCGTATCATGACACTCCTTGATCAAGTTGCGCCGCAAGTTTCCCCATTTCAGAACATAAACACGCCGTCCCTTGGTGTATAAAAGGCCATCTTCGACCCAAAACCTCTTCGATTTCCCCTGTTACACGAGAGAAACCAGCTGCTTGGCCAAGGGATCATGCTCCGTTCCCTCCTTGATGAGTGCAAGAAGCTCACCTTGTATCCGGCTCATGGCAGCAAGCTCGGCCTTCCGACTCAAGGCGTCCACTACCAAATTAGCCTTTCCGGGCTTATACTCCAGCTCAATCTTGTGGTCTACTTCCCTTCGTGGCGGAAACCGCTTTGGCAACTCGGGTGGCATCACGTCCTCATACGCCTCAAGGACTTGGCCTACCGCCTCCGGTATGGGCTCCATGGCCATAGTGTCCTTCCCGTCACCGACCTCATGAATGGTGGCGAGAAATGTGTCCTCACGCCTCTTGCAACCTTTGCTGATTTGCATGGCGGAAAGTTGGCCTGGTGGTGTGACCTTACTCGCGGTCGGGACCAAGCATGGGGCTCCCTCTAGGATACACATTGAGTTGTACCTCGGAAGTGGTACCGCATTGAACTGTCGCAAAAATTCCATGCCCAAAACCAGCGTAAAATCATCCAAAGGTACAACCAAGAAATTGGCCTTACCTCGCCAAGGGCCTAGGTGTAGCTCCACATCTCGCGCTACCCCGCTAAGTGGTTTGGCCTCCGAATTCACCGTCTTGAGCCAGCCATCCGATTTCTCAACCTTGAGTCCAAGCCGCTTGGCTTCATCCACCTTGATGAAGTTGTGGGATGCTCCCGTGTCAATCAAGGCTTGAGCTCGCTTTCCGTTGATCGTAGCCTCAACATGCATGAGCGACTTGTCCTGCACCTTGGCTGGAATTGGCTTGGCATTTAGCGCATCGAAGAGTTGGAGACAGCCCATGTTGGCAGCATCCGCTGGTGGTGCCTCCGGTTGCTTCTCCCCGGTCTCGCTAAACATGGCGTTGAAAGCCTTCTTCTTTGGGCAGTCCCGCACCCAATGGTCCTCATCGTAAAGGAAGCAATTGTGTTTCCGCTTAGCCTCCTTCTTGCCATCCTTCTAACCATCCTTCGGGCCATCCTTCTTTTGTGGCTTATCCTTGCCATCATGGTGCGGCTTATCTCCCTTCGCTCCCCCACCTTTGCCATGTTGCGGCTTATCATCCTTCTTCGGCTTGGAAGACTCACCCTTCCGGAATTCCACAAGCGTGTCAGCCTCGGTGAGGGCTGTAGAGATGTCACTCACTTGGCGCCGCTGCAACTCCCGTTGTGCCCACGGCTGGAATCCCTCCATGAAGTTGAACAACAAATCATCCGTGTTCATGTTGTCGATTTGGAGCATGAGCTTTGAGAATTCATCGACATACTTCGAGATAGGCCCCGTGTGCTTTAGCTCCCGCATCTTCTTGCGAGCCTCATATGCCACATTCCCCGGATAGAATTGCCTCTTGAGCTCGCACTTCAGCAAGTCCCATGTGTTGATGATGCACGTCCCGCGCACAATCTCTGCATGCTTCCGCTGCCACCAAGCGGTCGCGTGATCCTCAAGGTACCCGGTCGCAATGTTCACCTTCTCTTGCTCACCTTGGATGTTGGTGGCCTCGAAGTACCTCTCCATGGACCACAAGAAGTTCTCGATCTCCTGGACATCCCGCTTGCCCCCGTACCTCCTTGGCCTTGGAACCTTGACCCTCATTGGAGGTGCGGCATTGGTGTTGAGCACCTCGCTGGCCACTGCCTTCTTGCAAAGCGCCCAATCCATCTTAGTCTCTTCAAGGCCCATGTGAAGCTCCTCCACTTGAGCCCTTAGCGCCTCAATAGAGTTCAGAACCACCGCTTGGAACTCCTCAAGGCTTTGGCGTTGCGCCACCACATCTTGGCTTAGATCGCCCATCCGCTCACCAAGATCATCCACCTCCTCCATCTTTTGCTCAAAGATCTCGAGGCGCTCTTTAATCTCGGCGACAGCAATCTCCCCACGGACAACCCGATTCTCCATGGCGTTGAGCAAGTCCACCGACTTCTCCTTGCTGTTTTTCCCCTTCTTCGCATTGGGGTTAGGCTCCCTCCCCCTTTGGTCGTCATGAGTGCTCTCCGACATCCTTCCTTTCGAACAACCCAACTACCCACGAGTGTAGATGGCTCTGATACCAACTGTCACGGCCCGATTCGTTCCCACGCTATGCCGTGCGGCCTTAGGCGCCAAATTCGCACTCTCTTGGCCCTAAGTCAGCCTTACACCCAAATCCGTTGCTGGATTCGAGAAGCGGAAAGAGGATTCACTCTAACTCACAAAGTATGGGAGGAAAGAACTTATATTGCTCGATAGAATGCTCACAAAGCTATGTGTGCAGGAATTTTATATTGCTTTTGATTGATTTGGACAAATGAGGCCTTCTCCTATTTATAGAGTACAAAGAAGTATCTAGAGAGTCTCTAGAGTTATCACAACTACCACCTAAACACATTAATTACAATGGAAATATCTACATGCTCTACACAAGTCTCCATGGCTCTAGAATTCTCCATGGGCCAGGCCATGTGGAAGCTTGGGCCATGACATATAGCCCAACCGTTTTTTGGCCATTTTTCCGCTGGAGGGTTTGGGCGCGCCGACCTTCGGGGGTTTATTTTTGGGCGAGGCTGTGCCCGCGGCCTATTTTTGGCACGCGGAGGCCGCTCGCAAAGTCTCGCCCCATTCCGAGTCCGGCGGTTGAAGTTGGACAGCCCCTCCCCCCAAGGCTATAGCCCACCCGTTTTTTGGCCATTTTTCCGCTGTTGGGTTTGGGCACGGCTGTGCCCGCGGCCTATTTTTGGCACGCAGAGGCCGCTCGCAAATTCTCGCCCCATTCCGAGTCCGGCGGACGAAGTTGCCCAGCCCCCCCCCCAAGGCTCTAGCCCACCCGTTTTTGTGGCCTTTTTCCGCTGGACGAACTTGGCGCCCCGGCCTTCGGGCGGGTATTTTTGGGCGCGGCTGTGCCCGCGGCCTATTTTTGGCACACGGAGGTGCCTCGCAAAGTCTCGCGCCATTCCGAGTCCGGCGGACGAAGTTGGCTAGCCCCACCCACCAAGGCTATAGCCCACCCGTTTTTGTGGCCTTTTCCCGCTGGACGAACTTGGTGCCCCGGCCTTCGGGCGGGTATTTTTGGGCGCGGCTGTGCCCGCGGCCTATTTTTGGCACACGGAGACGCCTCACAAAGTCTCGCGCCATTCCGAGTCCGGCGGATGAAGTTGGCCAGCCCCACCCCCCAAGGCTATAGCCCACCTGTTTTTGTGGCCTTTTTCCGCTGGGCGAACTTGGCGCCCCGGCCTTCGGGGGGGTATTTTTGGGCACGGTTGTGCCCGCGGCCTATTTTTGGTACACGGAGGCGCCTCGCAAAGTCTCGCCCCATTCCAAGTCCGGCGGACGAAGTTGGCCAGCCCCACCCCCTAAGGCTATAGCCCACCCGGTTTTGTGGCCTTTTTCCGCTGGACGAACTTGGCGCTCTGGCCATCGGGCGGGTATTTTTTCCCGCGGCTGTGCCCGCGGCCTATTTTTGCCACGTGGAGGCCGGTCGCAAAGTCTCGTCCCATTCCGAGTCCGGCGGACGAAGTGGGCCAGCCCCTCCCCCCAAGGCTATAGCCCACCCCTTTTTTGGCCTTTTTTCCGCTGGGGGGTTTGGGGGCGCCGACCTTCGGGGGGTTATTTTTGGGCGCGGCTGTGGCCGAGGCTTATTTTTGGGACGCGGAGGCCGCTCGCAAAGTCTCGCCCCATTCCGAGTCCGGCGGACGAAGTTGGCCAGCCCCTCCCCCAAAGGTATAGCCCACCCGTTTTTTGGCCATTTTTCTGCTGGGGGGTTTGGGCGCGCCGACCTTCGTGGGGTTATTTTTGGGCGCGGCTGTGCCCGCGGCCTATTTTTGGTACGCAGAGGCCGGTTGCAAAGTCTCGCCCCATTCCGAGTCCGGCGGACGAAGTCTGCCAGCCCCTCCCCCAAGGCTATAGCCCACCCGTTTTTTGGCCATTTTTCCGCTGGGGGGTTGGGGCGCGCCGACCTTCGGGGGGTTATTTTTGGGTGCGGCTTGCGCGCAGCCTATTTTTGGCACGCGGAGGCCGCTCGCAATGTCTCGCCCCATTCCGAGTCCGGCGGACGAAGTTGGCCAGCCCCTCCCCCCAAGGCTATTGCCCACCCGTTTTTTTGCCATTTTTCCGCTGGGGGGTTTGGGCGCGCCGACCTTCGGGTGGTTATTTTTGGGCGCGGCTCTGTCTGTGGCCTATTTTTGGAACGCGGAGGCCGCTCGCAAAGTTTCACCCCATTCCGAGTCCGGCGGACGAAGTTGGTCAGCCCCTCCCCCCAAGGCTATATCCCACCCGTTTTTTGGCCATTTTTCCGCTGGACGAACTTGGCGCCCCGGCGTTCGGGCGGTTATTTTTGGGTACGGCTGTGCCTGCGGCCTATTTTTGGCACGCGGAGACCGCTTGCAAAGTCTCGCCCCATTCCGAGTCCGGCGGACGAAGTTGCCCAGCCCCTCCCCCCAAGGCTATAGCCCACCCGTTTTTTGGCCATTTTTCCGCTGGACGAACTTGGCGCCCCGGCCTTCAGGCCGTTATTTTTGGGCGCGGCTGTGCCCGCGGCCTATTTTTGGCACACGGAGGCCGCTCGTTAAGTCTCGCCCCTTTCCGAGTCAGGCGGACCAACTTGACCGGCCCCACCCCCCAAGGCTATAGCCCACCCGTTTTTGTGGCCTTTTTCCGCTGGACGAACCTACCGCCCCGGCCTTCGCGGCCTATTTTTGGCCGCGGCTGTACCCACGGCCTATTTTTGGCACATGGTGGCCGCTCGCAAAGTCTCGCCCCATTCCGAGTCCGGCGGACGAACTTGGCCAGCCCCACCCCCCAAGGCTATAGACCACCCGTTTTTGTGGCCTTTTTCCGCTGGACGAACTTGGCGCCCCGGACTTCGGGCTGTTATTTTTGGGTTCGGCTGTGCCTGCGGCCTATTTTTGTCGCACTGAGGCCGCTCGCAAAGTCTCGTCCCTTTCCGAGTCCGGCGGACGAACTTGGCCAGCCCCACCCTCCAAGGCTATAGCCCACCCGTTTTTGTGGCCTTTTTCCGCTGGACGAACTTGGCGCCCCGGCCTTCGGGCAGTTATTTTTGGGCGCGGCTGTGCCCACAGCCTATTTTCGGCACACGGACGCCGCTCGCAAAGTCTCGCCCCATTTCGAGTCCGGCGGACGAACTTGACCAGCCCCACCCCCGAAGGCTATAGCCCACCCGTTTTTGTGGCCTTTTTCCGCTGGACGAACTTGGCGCCCCGGCCTTCGGGCTGTTATTTTTTGGCGCGGCTGTGACCGCGGCTTATTTTTGTTACACGGAGGCCGTTCGCAAAGGCTAGCCCCAATCCGAGTCCGGCGGACGAAGTTGGCCAGCCCCACCCCCCAAGGCTATACCCACCCATTTTTGTGGCCTTTTTCCGCTGGACGAACTTGGCGCCCCGGCCTTCGGGGGGTTATTTTTCGCTACGGCTGTGGCCGCGGCCTATTTTTGGCACACGGAGGCCACTCGCAAAGTCTCGCCCCATTCCGAGTCCGGCGAACGAACATGGCCAGCCCCACCACCTAAGGCTATAGCCAACCCGTTTTTGTGGCCTTTTTTCGCTGGACGAACTTGGCGCCCCGGCCTTCGGGCGGTTATTTTCGGACACGGCTGTGCACGCGGGCTATTTTTGGCACTCGGAGGCCGCTCGCAAAGTCTCGCCCCATTCCGAGTCCGGCGGACGAACTTGGACAGCCCCACCCCCCAAGGCTATAGCCCACCCGTTTTTGTGGCCTTTTTCCGCTGGACGAACTTGGCGCCCCAGCCTTCGGGTGGTTATTTTTGGGTGCGGCTGTGCCCACGGCCTAGTTTTGGCATACGGAGGCCGCTCGTAATGGCTCTCCCCATTCCGAGTCCAGCGGATGAACTTGGACAGCCGCACCCTCCAAGGCTATAGCCCACCCGTTTTTGCGGCCTTTTTCCGCTGGACGAACTTGGCGCCCCGGCCTTCGGGCGGTGATTTTCGGGTGCGGCTGTGCCCGCGGCCTATTTTTGGCACACGGAGGCCGCTCGCAAAGTCTCGCCCCATTCCTACTCCAGCGGACGAACTTGGCCAGCCACACCAGCCAAGGCTATAGCCCACCCGTTTTTGTGGCCTTTTTCCGTTGGACGAACTTGGCGCCCCGGCATTCGGGCGGTTATTTTTGGGTGTGGCTTTGCCTGCGGCCTATTTTTGGCACATGGAGGCCGCTCGCAAAGTCTCGCCACATTCCGAGTCCGGCGGATGAACTTGGCCAGCCCCACCCCCAAAGGCTATAGCCCGCCCGTTTTTGTGGCCTTTTTCCGCTGGACGAACTTGGCGCCCCGGACTTCGGGCGGTTATTTTTGGCGCGGCTGTGCCCACGGCCTATTTTTGGCACAGGGAGGCCGCACATAAAGTCTCGTCCCACTCCGAGTCCGGCAGACGAACTTAGCCGGCCCCACCCCCAAGGCTATAGCCCACCCGTTTTTGTGGCCTTTTTCCGCTGGACGAACTTGGTGCCCCGGCGTTCAGGTGGTTATTTTTGGGCGCGGCTGTGCCCGCGGCCTATTTTTGGCATCGGGAGTCCGCTCGCAAAGTCTCGAGCCATTCCGAGTCCGGCGGACGAAGTTGGCCAGCCCCACCCCCCAAGCCTATAGCCCACCCGTTTTTGTGGCCTTTTTTCGCTGGACGAAGTTGTCGCCCCAGCCTTCGGGCAGTTATTTTTGGGCGCGGCTGTGCCCGGGGCCTATTTTTGGTACACGGAGGCCGCTCGCAAAGTCTCGCGCCATTCCGACTCCGGCGGTCGAAGTCGGCCAGCCCCACCCCCCAAGGCTATAGCCCACCCGTTTTTGTGGCCTTTTTCCGCTGGACGAACTTGGCGCCCCGGCATTCGGGCGGTTATTTTTGGGCGCGGCTGTGCCCGGGGCCTATTTTTGGCACACGGAGGCCGCTCGCAAAGTCTCGCGCCATTCCGAGTCCGGCGGACGAAGTTGGCCAGCCCCACCCCCCAAGGCTATAACCCACCCGTTTTTGTGGCCTTTTTCCGCTGGACGAACTTGGCGCCCCGGCCTTCGGGCGGTTATTTTTGGGCGCGGCTGTGCCCGGGGCCTATTTTTGGCACACGGAGGCCGCTCGCAATGTCTCGCGCCATTCTGAGTCCGACGACAAAGTGGGCCAGCCCCACCCCCCAAGGCTATAGCCCACCCGTTTTTGTGGCCTATTTCCGCTGGACGAACTTGGCGCCCCGGCCTTCGGGCGGGTATTTTTGGGCGCGGCTGTGCCCGGGGCCTATTTTTGGCACACGGAGGCCGCTCGCAAAGTCTCGCGCCATTCCGAGTCCGGCGGACGAAGTTGGCCTGCCCCACCCCCCAAGGCTATAGCCCACCCGTTTTTGTGGCCTTTTTCCGCTGGACGAACTTGGCGCCGCGGCCTTCGTTCAGGTATTTTTGGACGCGGCTGTGCCCGCGACCTATTTTTGGCACATGGAGGCGCCTCGCAAAGGCTCGCGCCATTCCGAGTCCGGCGGACGAAGTGGGCCAGCCCCACCCCCCAAGCCTATAGCCCACCCGTTTTTGTGGCCTTTTTCCGCTGGACGAAGTTGTCGCCCCGGCCTTCGGGCGGTTATTTTTGGGCGCGGCTGTGTCCGGGGCCTATTTTTGGTACACGGAGGCCGCTCGCAAAGTCTCGCGCCATTCCGACTCCGGCGGACGAAGTTGGCCAGCCCCACCCCCAAAGGCTATAGCCCACCCGTTTTTGTGGCCTTTTTCCGCTGGACGAACTTGGCGCCCCGGCCTTCGGGCAGTTATTTTTGGGCGCGGATGTGCCCGGGGCCTATTTTTGGCACACGGAGGCCGCTCAGAATGTCTCGCGCCATTCTGAGTCCGACGACGAAGTGGGCCAGCCCCACCCCCCAAGGCTATTGCCCACCCGTTTTTGTGGCCTTCTTCCGCTGGACGAACTTGGCGCCCCGGCCTACGAGCGGTTATTTTGGGGTACGGCTGTGCCCGCGGCCTATGTTTGGCACACGGAGGCCCCTCGCAAAGTCTAGCGCCATTGCGAGTCCGGAGGACGAAGTTGGCCAGCACCACCTCCCAAGGCTATAGCCCACCCGTTTTTGTGGCCTTTTTCCGCTGGACGAACTTGGCGCCCCGGCCTTCGGGTGGTTATTTTTGGGCGCGGCTGTGGCCGCGGCCTATTTTTGGTACACGGAGGCCCCTCGCAAAGTCTCGCGCCATTCCGAGTCCGGCGGACGAAGTGGGCCAGCCCCACCCCCCAAGGCTATAGCCCACCCGTTTTTGTGGCCTTTTTCCGCTGGACGAACTTGGCGCCCCGGCCTACGAGCGGTTATTTTGGGGCGCGGCTGTGCCCGCGGCCTATGTTTGGCACACGGAGGCCCCTCGCAAAGTCTCGCGCCATTGCGAGTCCGGAGGACGAAGTTGGCCAGCACCACCTCCCAAGGCTATAGCCCACCCGTTTTTGTGGCCTTTTTCCGCTGGACGAACTTGGCGCCCCGGCCTTTGGGCGTTTATTTTTGGCGCACAGGAGGCGCCTCGCAAAGTCTCGCGCCATTCCGAGTCCGGCGGACGAAGTTGGCCAGCTCCACCCCCCAAGCCTATAGCCCACACGTTCTTGTCGCCTTTTTCCGCTGGACGAACTTGGCTCCGTGGCCTTCGGGCGGGTATTTTTGGGCGCGGCTGTGCCCGCGGCCTATTTTTTGCACACGGAGGTGCCTCGTAAAGGTTCGCGCCATTCCGAGTCCGGCGGAAGAAGTTGGCCAGCCCCACCCCCCAAGGCTATAGCCCACCCATTTTTGTGGCCTTTTTCCGCTGGACGAACTTGGCGCTGCGGCCTTCGGGCCGGTATTTTTGGGTGCGGCTGTGCCCGTGGCCTATTTTTTTCACACGGAGGTGCCTCGCAAAGTCTCGCGCCATTCCGAGTCCGGCGGACGAAGTTGGCAAGCCCCACCCCCCAAGGCTATAGCCCACCCGTTTTTGTGGCCTCTTTCCACTGGACGAACTTGGCGCCCCGGCCTTCGGGCGGGTATTTTTGGGCGCGGCTGTGCCCGCGACCTATTTTTGGCACACGGAGGGGCCTCGCAAAGTCTCGCGCCATTCCGAGTCCGGCGGACGAAGTTGGCCAGCCCCACCCCCCAAGGCTATAGCCCACCCGTTTTTGTGGCCTCTTTCCGCTGGACAAACTTGGCGCCCCGGCCTTCGGGCGGGTACTTTTGGGCGCGGCTGTGCCCGCGGCCTATTTTTGGCACACGGAGGTGCCTCGCAAAGTCTCGCGCCATTCCGAGTCCGGCGGACGAAGTCGGCCAGCCCCACCCCCCAAGGCTATAGCCCACCCGTTTTTGTGGCCTCTTTCCGCTGGACGAACTTGGCGTCCCGGCCTTCGGGCGGGTATTTTTGGGCGCGGCTGTGCCCGCAGTCTATTTTTGGCACACGGAGCAGCCTCACAAAGTCTCGCGCCATTCCGAGTCCGGCGGACGAATTTGGCCAGCCCCACCCCCCAAGGCTATAGCCCACCCGTTTTTGTGGCCTCTTTCCGCTGGACGAACTTGGCGCCCCGGCCTTCGGGCGGGAATTTTTGGGCGCAGCTGTGCCCGCGGCCTATTTTTGGCACACGGAGCCGCCTCGCAAAGTCTCACGCCATTCCGAGTCCGGCGGACGAAGTAGGCCAGCCCCACCCCCAGAGGCTATAGCCCACCCGTTTTTGTGGCCTCTTTCCGCTGGACGAACTTGGCGCCCCGGCCTTCGGGCGGGTATATTTGGGCGTGGCTGTGCCCACGGCCTATTTTTGGCACACGGAGGTGCCTCGCAAAGACTCGCGCTATTCCGAGTCCGGCGGACGAAGTTGGCCAGCCCCACCCCCCAAGGCTATAGCCCACCCGTTTTTGTGGCCTCTTTCCGCTGGACGAACTTGGCGCCCCGGCCTTCGGGCGGGTATTTTTGGGCGCGGCTGTGCCCGCGGCCTATTTTTGGCACACGGAGCCGCCTCGCAAAGTCTCGCGCCATTCCGAGTCCGGCGGACGAAGTAGGCCAGCCCCACCCCCAGAGGCTATAGCCCACCCGTTTTTGTGGCCTCTTTCCGCTGGATGAACTTGGCGCCCCGGCCTTCGGGCGGGTATTTTTGGGCGTGGCTGTGTCCACGGCCTATTTTTGGCACACGGAGGCGCCTCGCAAAGACTCGCGCTATTCCGAGTCCGGCGGACGAAGTTGGCCAGCCCCACCCCCCAAGGCTATAGCCCACCCGTTTTTGTGGCCTCTTTCCGCTGGACGAACTTGGCGCCCCGGCCTTCGGGCGGGTATTTTTGGGCGCGGCTGTGCCCGCGGCCTATTTTTGGGACACGTAGGTGCCTCGCAAAGTCTCGTGCCATTCCGAGTCCGGCGGACTAAGTCGGCCAGCCCCACCCCCCAAGGCTATAGCCCACCCGTTTTTGTGGCCTTTTTCCGCTGGACGAACTTGGCGCCCCGGCCTTCGGACGGGTATTTTTGGGCGCGGCTGTGCCCGCGGCCTATTTTTGAGGCGCCTCGCAAAGTCTCGCACCATTCCGAGTCCGGCGGACGAAGTCGGCCAGCCCCACCCCCCAAGGCTATAGCCCACCCGTTTTTGTGGCCTTTTTCCGCTGGACGAACTTGGCGCCCCGGCCTTCGGGCGGGTATTTTTGGGCGCGGCTGTGTCCGCGGCCTATTTTTGGGACACGGAGGCGCCTCGCAAAGTCTCGCGCCATTCCGAGTCCGGCGGACGAATGTTGGCCAGCCCCACCCCCCAAGGCTATAGCCCACCCGTTTTTGTGGCCTTTTTCCGCTGGACGAACTTGGCGCCCCGGCCTTCGGACGGGTATTTTTGGGCGCGGCCTATTTTTGGCACACGGAGGTTACTCGCAAAGTGTCGCGCCCTTCCAAGTCCGGCGAACGAAGTTGGCCAGCCCAATCCCCCAAGGCTATAGCCCACCCGTTTTTTTGGCCTTTTTCCGCAGGACGAACTTGGCGCCCCGGCCTTCGGGCGGGTATTTTTGTGCGCGGCTGTGCCCGCGGCCTATTTTTGGGACACGTAGGTGCCTCGCAAAGTCTCGTGCCATTCCGAGTCCGGCGGACTAAGTCGGCCAGCCCCACCCCCCAAGGCTATAGCCCACCCGTTTTTGTGGCCTTTTTCCGCTGAACGAACTTGGGGCCCCGGCCTTCGGGCGGGTATTTTTGGGCGCGGCTGTGTCCGCGGCCTATTTTTGGGACACAGAGGTGCCTCGCAAAGTCTCGCGCCATTCCGAGTCCGGCGGACGAAGTCGGCCAGCCCCACCCCCCAAGGCTATAGCCCACCCGTTTTTGTGGCCTTTTTCCGCTGGACGAACTTGGCGCCCCGGCCTTCGGGCGGGTATTTTTGGACGCGGCTGTGTCCGCGGCCTATTTTTGGGACACGGAGGCGCCTCGCAAAGTCTCGCGCCATTCCGAGTCCGGCGGACGAATGTTGGCCAGCCCCACCCCCCAAGGCTATAGCCCACCCGTTTTTGTGGCCTTTTTCCGCTGGACGAACTTGGCGCCCCGGCCTTCGGGCGGGTGTTTTTGGGCGCGGCTGTGTCCGCGGCCTATTTTTGGGACACGGAGGCGCCTCGCAAAGTCTCGCGCCATTCCGAGTCCAGCGGACGAATGTTGGCCAGCCCCACCCCCCAAGGCTATAGCCCACCCGTTTTTGTGGCCTTTTTCCGCTGGACGAACTTGGGGCCCCGGCTTTTGGGCGGGTATTTTTGGGCGCGGCTGTGCCCGCGGCCTATTTTTGGGACACGGACGTACCTCGCAAACTCTCGTGCGATTCCGAGTCCGGCGGACGAAGTGGGCCAGCCCCAGCCCCCAAGGCTATAGCCCACCCGTTTTTGTGGACTTTTTCCGCTGGACTAACTTGGCGCCCCGGCCTTCGGACGGGTATTTTTGGGCGCGGCTGTGCCCGCGGCCTATTTTTGGCACACGGAGGCGCCTCGTAAAGTCTCGTGCCATTCCGAATCCGGCGGACGATGTTGGCCAGCCGCACCCTCCAAGGCTATAGCCCACCCGTTTTTGTGGCCTTTTTCCGCTGGACGAACTTGGCGCCCCGGCCTTCGGGTGGGTATTTTTGGACGCGGCTGTGTCCGCGGCCTATTTTTGCCACACGGAGGCGCCTCGTAAAGTCTCGCGCCATTCCGAGTCCGGCGGATGAAGTTGGCCAGCCCCACCCCCCAAGGCTATAGCCCACCCGTTTTTGTGGCCTTTTCCCGCTGGACGAACTTGGCGCCCCGGCCTTCGGACGGGTATTTTTGGGCGCGGCTGTGCCCGCGGCATATTTTTGGCACACGTAGGCACCTCGCAAAGTCTCGCGCCATTCCGAGTCCGGCGGACGAATGTTGGCCAGCCCCTCCCCCCAAGGCTATAGCCCACCCATTTTTCCGCTGGAGGAACATGGCGCCCCGGCCTTCGGGCGGTTATTTTTGTGCACAGCTGTGCCCGTGGCCTATTTTTCGCACGCGGAGGCAGCTCGCAAAGTCTGGCCCCATTCCGAGTCCGGCGGACGAAGTTGGCCAGCCCCTCCCCCCAAGTCTATAGCCCACCCGTTTTTTGGCCATTTTTCCACTGGCCGAACTTGGCGCATCGGCCTTCGGGCGGTTACTCTTGGACGCAGCTGTGACCGCGGCCTATTTTTGGCATGCGGAGGCCGCTCGCAAAGTCTCACCCCATTCCGAGTCTGGCGGACGAAGTTGGCCAGCCCCTCCCCCCAAGGCTATAGCCCACCCGTTTTTTGGCCATTTTTCCGCTGGACGAACTTGGCGGCCCGGCCTTCAGGGGGTTATTTTTGGGCGCGGCTGTGCCCGCGGCCTATTTTTGGCACGCGGAGGCCACTCACAAAGTCTCGCCCCATTCCGAGTCCGGCGGACGAAGTCGGCCAGCCCCTCCCCCAAAGGCTATAGCCCACCCGTTTTTTGGCCATTTTTCCGCTGGGGGGTTTGTGCGCCCCGACCTTCGGGCGGTTATTTTTGGGCGTGGCTGTGCCCGTGGCCTATTTTTGGCACGCGGAGGCCGCTCGCAAAGTCTCGCCCCATTCCCAGTCCGGCGGACGAAGTTGGCCAGCCCCTCCCCCCAAGGCTATAGCCCACCCGTTTTTTGGCCATTTTTCCGCTGGACGAACTTGGCGCCCCGGCCTTCGGGCAGTTATTTTTGGGCGCGGCTGTGCCCGCGCCCTATTTTTGGCAGGCGGAGGCCGTTCGCAAAGTCTCGCCCCATTCAGAGTCCGGCGGACGAAGTTCGCCAGCCCCTCCCCCCAAGGCTATAGCCCAACCGTTTTTTGGCCGTTTTTCCGCTGGACGAACTTGGCGCCCCGGCCTTCGGGCGGTTCTTTTTGGGCGCGGCTGTGCCCACGGTCTATTTTTGGCATGCGGCGGCCGCCCGCAAAGTCTTGCCCCATTCCGAGTCCGGCGGACGAAGTAGGCCAGCCCCTCCCCCCAAGGCTACAGCCCACCCGTTTTTTGGCCATTTTTCCGCTGGACGAACTTGGCGCCCCGGCCTTCGGGCGGTTATTTTTGGGGGCGGCTGTGCCCGCGGCCTATTTTTGGCAGGCGGAGGCCGTTCGCAAAGTCTCGCCCCATTCAGAGTCCGGCGAACGAAGTTCGCCAGCCCCTCCCCCCAAGGCTATAGCCCACCCGTTTTTTGGCCGTTTTTCCGCTGGACGAACTTGGCGCCCCGGCCTTCGGGCCATTATTTTTGTGCGCGGCTGTTGCCATGGCCTATTTTTGGCACGCGGAGTCCGCTCGCAAAGTCTCGCTCCATTCCGAGTCCGGCGGACGAAGTTGGCCAGCCCCTCCCCCCAAGGCTATAGCCCACCCGTTTTTTGGCCATTTTTCCGATGGACGAACTTGGCGCCCCGGCCTTCGGGCGGTTATTTTTGGGCGCGGCTGTGCGCACGGTCTATTTTTGGCATGCGGCGGCCGCCCGCAAAGTCTTGCCCCATTCCGAGTCCGGCGGACGAAGTAGGCCAGCCCCTCCCCCCAAGGCTATAGCCCACCCGTTTTTTGGCCATTTTTCCGCTGGACGAACTTGTCGCCCCGGCCTTCGGGCGGTTATTTTTGGGGGCGGCTGTGCCCACAGCCTATTTTTGGCATGCGGAGGCCGTTGGCAAAGTCTCGCCCCATTCAAAGTCCGGCGGACGAAGTTCGCCAGCCCCTCCCCCCAAGGCTATTGCCCACCCATTTTTTGGCCATTTTTCCGCTGGACGAACTTGGCGCCCCGGCCTTCGGCGGTTATTTTTGGCCGCGGCTGTGCCCGCAGCCTATTTTTGGCACGCGGAGGCCACTCACAAAGTCTCGCCCCATTCCGAGTCCGGCGGACGAAGTCGGCCAGCCCCTCCCCCAAAGGCTATAGCCCACCCGTTTTTTGGCCATTTTTCCGCTGGGGGGTTTGTGCGCCCCGACCTTCGGGCGGTTATTTTTGGGCGTGGCTGTGCCCGTGGCCTATTTTTGGCACGCGGAGGCCGCTCGCAAAGTCTCGCCCCATTCCCAGTCCGGCGGACGAAGTTGGCCAGCCCCTCCCCCCAAGGCTATAGCCCACCCGTTTTTTGGCCATTTTTCCGCTGGACGAACTTGGCGCCCCGGCCTTCGGGCAGTTATTTTTGGGCGCGGCTGTGCCCGCGCCCTATTTTTGGCAGGCGGAGGCCGTTCGCAAAGTCTCGCCCCATTCAGAGTCCGGCGGACGAAGTTCGCCAGCCCCTCCCCCCAAGGCTATAGCCCAACCGTTTTTTGGCCGTTTTTCCGCTGGACGAACTTGGCGCCCCGGCCTTCGGGCGGTTATTTTTGGGGGCGGCTGTGCCCTCGGTCTATTTTTGGCATGCGGCGGCCGCCCGCAAAGTCTTGCCCCATTCCGAGTCCGGCGGACGAAGTAGGCCAGCCCCTCCCCCCAAGGCTACAGCCCACCCGTTTTTTGGCCATTTTTCCGCTGGACGAACTTGGCGCCCCGGCCTTCGGGCGGTTATTTTTGGGGGCGGCTGTGCCCGCGGCCTATTTTTGGCAGGCGGAGGCCGTTCGCAAAGTCTCGCCCCATTCAGAGTCCGGCGAACGAAGTTCGCCAGCCCCTCCCCCCAAGGCTATAGCCCACCCGTTTTTTGGCCGTTTTTCCGCTGGACGAACTTGGCGCCCCGGCCTTCGGGCCATTATTTTTGTGCGCGGCTGTTGCCATGGCCTATTTTTGGCACGCGGAGTCCGCTCGCAAAGTCTCGCTCCATTCCGAGTCCGGCGGACGAAGTTGGCCAGCCCCTCCCCCCAAGGCTATAGCCCACCCGTTTTTTGGCCATTTTTCCGATGGACGAACTTGGCGCCCCGGCCTTCGGGCGGTTATTTTTGGGCGCGGCTGTGCGCACGGTCTATTTTTGGCATGCGGCGGCCGCCCGCAAAGTCTTGCCCCATTCCGAGTCCGGCGGACGAAGTAGGCCAGCCCCTCCCCCCAAGGCTATAGCCCACCCGTTTTTTGGCCATTTTTCCGCTGGACGAACTTGTCGCCCCGGCCTTCGGGCGGTTATTTTTGGGGGCGGCTGTGCCCACAGCCTATTTTTGGCATGCGGAGGCCGTTGGCAAAGTCTCGCCCCATTCAAAGTCCGGCGGACGAAGTTCGCCAGCCCCTCCCCCCAAGGCTATTGCCCACCCATTTTTTGGCCATTTTTCCGCTGGACGAACTTGGCGCCCCGGCCTTCGGCGGTTATTTTTGGCCGCGGCTGTGCCCGCAGCCTATTTTTGGCACGCGGAGGCCGCTCGCAAAGTCTCGCCCCATTCCGAGTCCGGCGGACGAAGTGGGCCAGCCCCTCCCCCCAAGGCTATAGCCCACCCGTTTTTTGGCCATTTTTCCGCTGGACGAACTTGTCGCCCCGGCCTTCGGGCGGTTATTTTTGGGGGCGGCTGTGCCCACGGCCTATTTTTGGCATGCGGAGGCCGTTGGCAAAGTCTCGCCCCATTCAGAGTCCGGCGGACGAAGTAGGCCAGCCCCTGCCCCCAAGGCTATAGCCCACCCGTTTTTTGGCCATTTTTCCGCTGGACGAACTTGTCGCCCCGGCCTTCGGGCGGTTATTTTTGGGGACGGCTGTGCCCACGGCCTATTTTTGGCATGCGGAGGCCGTTGGCAAAGTCTCGCCCCATTCAGAGTCCGGCGGACGAAGTTCGCCAACCCCTCCCCCCAAGGCTATTGCCCACCCGTTTTTTGGCCATTTTTCCGCTGGACGAACTTGGCGCCCCGGCCTTCGGGCGGTTATTTTTGGGCGCGGCTGTGCCCGCGGCCTATTTTTGGCAGGCGGAGGCCGATCGCAAAGTCTCGCCCCATTCAGAGTCCGGCGGACGAAGTTCGCCAGCCCCTCCCCCCAAGGCTATAGCCCACCCGTTTTTTGGCCGTTTTTCCGCTGGACGAACTTGGCACCCCGGCCTTCGGGACGTTCTTTTTGGGCGCGGCTGTGCGCACGGTCTATTTTTGGCATGCGACGGCCGCCCGCAAAGTCTTGCCCCATTCCGAGTCCGGCGGACGAAGTAGGCCAGCCCCTCCCCCCAAGGCTATAGCCCACCCGTTTTTTGGCCATTTTTCCGCTGGCCGAACTTGTCGCCCCGGCCTTCGGGCGGTTATTTTTGGGGGCGGCTGTGCCCACGGCCTATTTTTGGCATGCGGTGGCCGTTGGCAAAGTCTCGCCCCATTCAGAGTCCGGCGGACGAAGTTCGCCAGCCCCTCCCCCCAAGGCTATTGCCCACCCGTTTTTTGGCCATTTTTCCGCTGGACGAACTTGTCGCCCCGGCCTTCGGGCGGTTATTTTTGGGGGCGGCTGTGCCCACGGCCTATTTTTGGCATGCGGAGGCTGTTGGCAAAGTCTCGCCCCATTCAGAGTCCGGCGGACGAAGTTCGCCTGCCCCTCCCCCCAAGGCTATTGCCCACCCGTTTTTTGGCCATTTTTCCGCTGGACGAACTTGGCGCCCCGGCCTTCGGCGGTTATTTTTGGCCGCGGCTGTGCCCGCGGCCTATTTTTGGCACGCGGAGGCCGCTCGCAAAGTCTCGCCCCATTCCGAGTCCGGTGGACTAACTTGGCCAGCCCCACCCCCCAAGGCTATAGCCCACCCGTTTTTGTGCCCTTTTTCCGCTGGTCGAACTTGACGCCCCGGCCTTCGGGCGGTTATTTTTGGATGCGGCTGTGCCCGCAGCCTATTTTTAGCACACGGAGGCTGCATGCTAAGTTTCGCCCTATTCCGAGTCCGGCGGACGAACTTGGCCAGCCCCACCCCCGAAGGCTATAGCCCACCCGTTTTTGTGGCCTTTTTCCGCCGGATGAACTTGGCGCCCCGGCTTTCGGTCGGTTATTTTTTAACTCGGCTGTGCCCGTGGCCTATTTTTAGCATAGGAAGGCCGCTCGCAAAGTCTCGCACTATTCCAAGTCCGGCGGACGAACATGGCCAGCCCCACCCGCCAAGGCTATAGCCCACCCGTTTTTGTGGCCTTTTCCGCTGGACGAACTTGGCGCCCCGGCCTTCGGGCGGTTATTTTTGGGCGCTGCTGTGCCCGCGGCCTATTTTTGGCACACGGAGGCCGCTCGCAAAGTCTCGGCCCATTCCGAGTCCGGTGGACTAACTTGGCCAGCCCCACCCCCCAAGGCTATAGCCCACCCGTTTTTGTGCCCTTTTTCCGCTGGTCGAACTTGGCGCCCCGGGCTTCGGGCGGTTATTTTTGGACGCGGCTGTGCCCGCGGCCTATTTTTGGCACACGGAGGCTGCATGCTAAGTCTCGCCCTATTCCGAGTCCGGCGGACGAACTTGGCCAGCCCCACCCCCGAAGGCTATAGCCCACCCGTTTTTGTGGCCTTTTTCCGCCGGACGAACTTGGCGCCCCGGCCTTCGGTCGGTTATTTTTTAACTCGGCTGTGCCCGTGGCCTATTTTTAGCATAGGGAGGCCGCTCGCAAAGTCTCGCCCCATTCCGAGTCCGGCGGACGAACATGGCCAGCCCCACCCGCCAAGGCTATAGCCCACCCGTTTTTGTGGCCTTTTCCGCTGGACGAACTTGGCGCCCCGGCCTTCGGGCGGTTATTTTTGGGCGCGGCTGTGCCCGCGGCCTATTTTTGGCACACGGAGGCCGCTCGCAAAGTCTCGGCCCATTCCGAGTCCGGTGGACTAACTTGGCCAGCCCCACCCCCCAAGGCTATAGCCCACCCGTTTTTGTGGCCTTGTTCCGCTGGACAAACTTGGCGCCCCGGCCTTCGGGTGGTTATTTTTGGGCGCGGCTGTGCCCGCGGCCTATTTTTGGCACACGGAGGCCGCATGCTAAGTCTCGCCCTATTCCGAGTCCGGCGGACGAACTTGGCCAGCCCCACCCCCCAAGGCTATAGCCCACCCGTTTTTGTGGCCTTTTTCCGCTGGACGAACTTGGCGCCCCGGCCTTTGGCGGGTTATTTTTGGGCGCTGCTGTGCCCGCGGCCTATTTTTGGCACGCGGAGGCCGCTCGCAAAGTCTCGCCCCATTCCGAGTCCGGCGGACGAACTTGGCCAGCCCTACCCCCCAAGGCTATAGCCCACCCGGTTTTGTGGCCTTTTTCCGCTGGACGAACTTCGCGCCCCGGCCTTCGGGCGGTTATTTTTGGGTGCGGCTGTGCCCGCGTCCTATTTTTGGCACATGGAGGCCGCTGGCAAAGTCTCGTCCCATTCCGAGTCCGGCGGACGAACTTGGCCAGCCCCACGCCCAAGGCTATAGCCCACCCATTTTTGTGAACTTTTTCTGCTGGACGAACTTGGCACCCGGGCCTTCGGGCATTTTTATTTTTGGGCGCGGCTGCGCCCATAGCCGATTTTTGGCACTCGGAGGCCGCTCGCAAAGTCTCACCCCATTCCGAGTCTGGCGGACGAACTTGTCCGGCCCCACCCCCCAAGGCTATAGCCCACCCGTTTTTGTGGCCTTTTTCCGCTGGATGAACTTGACGCCCGAGCCTTTGGGCGGTTATTTTTGGACGCGGCTGTGCCCGCGGCCTATTTTTGGCACACGGAGGCCGCTCACAAAGTCTCGCCCCATTCCGAGTCCGGCGGACGAACTTGTTAAGCCCAACCCCCCAACGCTATAGCCCACCCATTTTTGTGGCCTTTTTCCGCTGGACGCACTTGGCGCCCCAGCCTTCGGGTAGTTATTTTTGGGTACGGCTGTGCCCGTGGCCTATTTTTGGCACACGGAGGCCACTCGCAAAGAATCGCCCCATTCCGTGTCCGGCGGTCGAACTTGGCCAGCCCCACCCCACAAGGCTATGGCCCACCCATTTTTGTGGCCTTTTTCCGCTGGACGTATTTGCCGCCTCGGGCTTCGGGTGGTTATTTTGAGTACGGCTGTTCCCGCGGCCAACTTTTGGCACACAGAGGCCGCTCGCAAAGTCTCGCGCCATTCCGATTCCGGCGGACGAACTTGGCCAGCCCCACGCCCAAGGCTATAGCCCACCCATTTTTGTGAACTTTTTCTGCTGGACGAACTTGGCACCCGGGCCTTCGGGCATTTTTATTTTTGGGCACGGCTGCGCCCATAGCCGATTTTTGGCACACGGAGGCCGCTCGCAAAGTCTCGACCCATTCCGAGGCCGGCGGACGAACTTGGCCAGCCCCACCCCCCAAGGCTATAGCCCACACGTTTTTGTGGCCTTTTTCCGCTGGACGAACTTGGCGTCCCGGCCTACGGGTGGTTATTTTTGGGCGCGGCTGTGCCCACAGCCTATGTTTGGCAGACTAAGGCCGCTCGCAAAGTCTCGCCCCATTCCGAGTCCGGCGGACGAACTTGGCCAGCCCCACCCCCCAAGGCAATAGCCCACCCGTTTTTGTGGCCTTTTTACGCTGGACGAACTTGGCGTCCCGGCCTACGGGTGGTTATTTTTGGGCGCGGCTGTGCCCACAGCCTATGTTTGGCAGACTAAGGCCGCTCGCAAAGTCTCGCCCCATTCCGAGTCCGGCGGACGAACTTGGCCAGCCCCACCCCGCTAGGCTATAGCCCACCCGTTTTTGTGGCCTTTTTCCGCTGGACGAACTTGGCGCCCCGGCCTTCGGGTGGTTATTTTTGGGCGCGGCTGTGCCCACAACCTATTTTTGGCACACGGAGGCCGCTCGCAAAGTCTCGCCCCATTCCGAGTCCGGCGGACGAACTTGGCCAGCCCCACCCCCCAAGGCTATAGCCCACCCGTTTTTGTGGCCTTTTTCCGCTGGACGAACTTGGCACCCCGGCCTTCGGGCGGTTATTTTTGGGCGTAACTGTGGCCGCGGCTGATTTTTTTCACACGGAGGCCTCTCGTAAAGTCTCGCCCCATTCCGAGTCCGGCGGACGAACTTGGCCAGCCCCACCCCCCAAGGCTATAGCCCACCCGTTTTTGTGGCCTTTTTCCGCTGGACGAACTTGGCGCCCCGGCCTTCGGGCGGTTATTTTTGGGTGCGGCTGTGGCTGCGGCCGATTTTTTTCACACGGAGGCCTCTCGTAAAGTCTCGCCCCATTCCGAGTCCGGCGGACGAACTTGGCCAGCCCCACCCCCCAAGGCTATAGCCCACTCGTTTTTGTGGCCTTTTTCCGCTGGACGAACTTGGCGCCCCGGCCTTCGGGCGGTTATTTTTGTGCGTGGCTGTGCCCACGGCCTATTTTTGGCACACGGAGGCCGCTCGCAAAGTCTCGCCCCATTCCGAGTCCGGCGGACGAACTTGGCCAGCCCCACCCCCCAAGGCTATAGCCCACCCGTTTTTGTGGCCTTTTTCCGCTGGACGGACTTGGCGTCCCGGCCTTCGGGCGGTTTTTTTTGGGCGCGGCTGTGCCCACGACCTATTTTTGGCACACAGAGCCTGCTCGTAAAGTGTCGCCCCATTCCGAGTCCGGCGGACGAACTTGGCCAGCCCCACCCCCCAAGGCTATAGACCACCCGTTTTTCTTTGTCAACTTATCATCTTGAACCACTCCGATTTGGAGTATTACCCGATGTCTTATAAGTTCTATCACCTATTTATGTTTGAGAAAATGTAAATAATTATGTTGTTCAGTGAAGTTATGCGAAAAAAAAAAAACAAAAACAAAAGTTGTTGTTTCAAAAGAATAAAAATAACAATAATAGGTGAAATCCACCTTGCAACTTCCAAAAAAAAAAAATTCTCTGCATTTTTCTCAAACATACACTTTGTTTTCCTTAGTTCCTTTCTTTGTTAGCCATATCCCTAGCCTACGTTACGTCCTAATAAAAGTCCTTCTTGATTTTAGGGAACTATAGTCCGAAGTAGAAGCTAGTTATATGGGCTAAAAAGATGTAGTGGTGCATAATAAAAAATAAATAAATAAATAAAAGAAAAAAAAAATAAATAAATTGGGTTGACTAACAGTTTTTATTTGACTTGAGATCGTATTATTTCTAAGCTGAGGGCATATTTATTTCATCTTGGTGAGAGCATGTGATATCATTTCTTTATTATTTTCTCTCAATTACCATTCATTGGAGTGACTATTTTTATTTGGTTTAATTTCTTTGTGAGAGTGTCACTACTTCCAGTGAGATTTTGGGGTTTGACATGTCATTCTTGAAAGTAGCTATAACAAAGTCTATTGGGCTAATTCATGTGGATGGTTGATGTGGGTGTGATGTTGCTTTAGACTGGAGATAATACTTATACTTTTATTTGATTGTTATCATTAATCTCGATTGAATAAACACTCGTGTTTCTATAAAAAAAAATCATTTTGAATTTGAATTTTGTTTTCGCTTTATTTGCTAGGGACTAGCAATAATTTGAGTTGGGAAGTGTGTTGAGTGTTAGAAAATGTATATTTATAAAGGAGAAAACTGTCATTTTACATTTCAAGTCTTACTAACAACCCTTACTTTTATGTATTTAACCTTCTTGTGATTTAATTACATGTGTTTTATTTTAATTAAGTATTTTATGTATTTTAGGGGCATTATAGTCATTTCACAATAAAGGAGAGATCAGACGGCAAAACGGACATCACTTTTGAACTCAGGACGATCGAAAACCTTAGGAGGAGCATAAAAAGAAAAATGCACTATTCACATGTACGGTACTATTCACGTGTACGGTACTGTTCACGACACTATTCACATAGACGGATCGATGGCGTGGCATTGACCGATGATGTGGCATTGGTGATGAGGTGTCACGATCCTATTGGACTAAAATTCTTATGTCATTGTTGATGGTGGCGTGGCAAGATATCGAGTGGGACGAAAAATCTTGCGCGACGGTGCATGCATCACACAAGATTATTTTCAACCAAAGCTGCGTTATTGTTCATCCGGTCAAACCAGTATTCTTGTTCATCCACGTGGTCAAACCGTGGATTTGTTGGTGATGACGTGGCGCAATCTCGCGTCAGCCCAAATCTGTTTTTAATCCGATGGCCATGATTTACTCCATGTATCTATAAAAAGGGGGCCTCTCCCCCCTAATTTGATAGCTCTGAATTCATTTTTGGGATCTATTTTCTGTAATTCCCTCTCCATCTTGTATTTTCTACGTATTTTAATAAATTCCCATTTTGCCCCTAGTTCAATTATGAGTGGCTAATTTTCTTTCAAGCTTGGGTTGAAGGTGAAGTCTCAACATGTGTCATGGGCTTTATTTGGTAAATTTACTTTCTCTTCCCCTCTAGTTTTTATGGATGATTTGACTTTTCGTCGACAAATAATACTGATCTTGTCTAGATACCGCCTTGGTTACACCGGCTCTCTAGTATAAGGTTATTATTATTTGGCACGATAAGCCCTTAGCACCATATTGATTAGAGTGTGGTTCATGAGGTGTGGATTCCCCCCTCATGATTTAATTGGTATTAATAAGGAATATTTAGCCCATGGTGCATGTTGATACGAATCCAGATACCCAAGTACGTCATTTCAATAGATTTCGCTTCAATTTATTCTCGCCATTGCAATTCCAATTTTAGAATTTATTATCGCCATTTCAATTCCAATTTTAGGATAATTTCAATCACTTCCACCACAATTCCAACCACCCATTTACAAAATTAATTCTACATATAATTAATATCCACCTCCTCGTGGGATCGACACTCGTCACCATTAGTCTATACTACAATAGATTCGTGCGCTTGCGAGTACATTAAAATTTGCACAACACGGACGAACTTGGCCAGCCCAACCCCCCAAGGCTATAGCCCACCCGTTTTTGTGGCCTTTTTCCGCTGGACGAACTTGGTGCCCCGGCCTTCGGGGGTTATTTTTAGGCGCGGCTGGGCCCGCGGCCTATTTTTGGCACACGGAGGCCGCTCGCAAAGTCTCGCCCCATTCCGAGTCCGGCGGACAAACTTGGCCAGCCCCACCCCCCAAGGCTATAGCCCACCCATTTTTGTGGCCTTTTTCCGCTGGACAAACTTGGCGCCCCGGCCTTCGGGCAGTTATTTGTGGGCGCGGCTGTGCCCGCGGCCTATTTTTGGCACACGGAGGCCGCTCGCAAAGTCTCACCCCATTACGTGTCCGGCGGATGAACTTGGCCAGCCCCACCCCCCAAGGCTATATAGCCCACCCGTTTTTGTGGCCTTTTTCCGCTGGACAAACTTGGCGCCCCGGCCTTCGGGCGGTTATTTTTGGACGCGGCTGTGCCCGCGGCCTATTTTTGGCACACGGAGGCTGCATGCTAAGTCTCACCCTATTCCGAGTCCGGCGGACGAACTTGGCCAGCCCCACCCCCGAAGGGTATAGCCCACCCGTTTTTGTGGCCTTTTTCCGCCGGACGAACTTGGCGCCCCGGCCTTCGGTCGGTTATTTTTTAACTCGGCTGTGCCCGTGGCCTATTTTTAGCATAGGGAGGCCGCTCGCAAAGTCTCGCCCCATTCCAAGTCCGGCGGACGAACATGGCCAGCCCCACCCACCAAGGCTATAGCCCACCCGTTTTTGTGGCCTTTTCCGCTGGACGAACTTGGCGCCCCGGCCTTCGGGCGGTTATTTTTGGGCGCGGCTGTGCCCGCGGCCTATTTTTGGCACACGGAGGCCGCTCGCAAAGTCTCGGCCCATTCCGAGTCCGGTGGACTAACTTGGCCAGCCCCACCCCCCAAGGCTATAGCCCACCCGTTTTTGTGCCCTTTTTCCGCTGGTCGAACTTGGCGCCCCGGCCTTCGGGCGGTTATTTTTGGACGCGGCTGTGCCCGCGGCCTATTTTTGGCACACGGAGGCTGCATGCTAAGTTTCGCCCTATTCCGAGTCCGGCGGACGAACTTGGCCAGCCCCACCCCCGAAGGCTATAGCCCACCCGTTTTTGTGGCCTTTTTCCGCCGGATGAACTTGGCGCCCCGGCTTTCGGTCGGTTATTTTTTAACTCGGCTGTGCCCGTGGCCTATTTTTAGCATAGGAAGGCCGCTCGCAAAGTCTCGCACTATTCCAAGTCCGGCGGACGAACATGGCCAGCCCCACCCGCCAAGGCTATAGCCCACCCGTTTTTGTGGCCTTTTCCGCTGGACGAACTTGGCGCCCCGGCCTTCGGGCGGTTATTTTTGGGCGCTGCTGTGCCCGCGGCCTATTTTTGGCACACGGAGGCCGCTCACAAAGTCTCGGCCCATTCCGAGTCCGGTGGACTAACTTGGCCAGCCCCACCCCCCAAGGCTATAGCCCACCCGTTTTTGTGCCCTTTTTCCGCTGGTCGAACTTGGCGCCCCGGCCTTCGGGCGGTTATTTTTGGACGCGGCTGTGCCCGCGGCCTATTTTTGGCACACGGAGGCTGCATGCTAAGTCTCGCCCTATTCCGAGTCCGGCGGACGAACTTGGCCAGCCCCACCCCCGAAGGCTATAGCCCACCCGTTTTTGTGGCCTTTTTCCGCCGGACGAACTTGGCGCCCCGGCCTTCGGTCGGTTATTTTTTAACTCGGCTGTGCCCGTGGCCTATTTTTAGCATAGGGAGGCCGCTCGCAAAGTCTCGCCCCATTCCGAGTCCGGCGGACGAACATGGCCAGCCCCACCCGCCAAGGCTATAGCCCACCCGTTTTTGTGGCCTTTTCCGCTGGACGAACTTGGCGCCCCGGCCTTCGGGCGGTTATTTTTGGGCGCGGCTGTGCCCGCGGCCTATTTTTGGCACACGGAGGCCGCTCGCAAAGTCTCGGCCCATTCCGAGTCCGGTGGACTAACTTGGCCAGCCCCACCCCCCAAGGCTATAGCCCACCCGTTTTTGTGCCCTTTTTCCGCTGGTCGAACTTGGCGCCCCGGCCTTCGAGCGGTTATTTTTGGGAGCGGCTGTACCCACGGCCTATTTTTGGCACACGGAGGCCGCTCGTAAAGTCTCGCCCCATTCCGAGTCCGGCGGACGAACTTGGCCAGCCCCACCCCCCAAGGCTATAGCCCACCCGTTTTTGTGGCCTTGTTCCGCTGGACAAACTTGGCGCCCCGGCCTTCGGGTGGTTATTTTTCGGCGCGGCTGTGCCCGCAGCCTATTTTTGGCACACGGAGGCCGCATGCTAAGTCTCGCCCTATTCCGAGTCCGGCGGACGAACTTGGCCAGCCCCACCCCCCAAGGCTATAGCCCACCCGTTTTTGTGGCCTTTTTCCGCTGGACGAACTTGGCGCCCCGGCCTTTGGCGGGTTATTTTTGGGCGCTGCTGTGCCCGCGGCCTATTTTTGGCACGCGGAGGCCGCTCGCAAAGTCTCGCCCCATTCCGAGTCCGGCGGACGAACTTGGCCAGCCCTACCCCCCAAGGCTATAGCCCACCCGGTTTTGTGGCCTTTTTCCGCTGGACGAACTTCGCGCCCCGGCCTTCGGGCGGTTATTTTTGGGTGCGGCTGTGCCCGCGTCCTATTTTTGGCACATGGAGGCCGCTGGCAAAGTCTCGTCCCATTCCGAGTCCGGCGGACGAACTTGGCTAGCCCCACCCCCCAAGGCTATAGCCCACCCATTTTTGTGGCCTTTTTCCGCTGGACGAACTTGGCGCCCCGGCCTTCGGGCGGTTATTTTTGGGAGCGGCTGTGCCTGCGCCCTATTTTTGGCACACAGAGGCCGTTCGCAAAGTCTCGTCCCATTCCGAGTCTGGCGGACGAACTTGGCCTGCCCCACCCCCCAAGGCTATAGCCCACCCGCTTTTGTGGCCATTTTCCGCTGGACGAACTTGGCGGCCCGGCCTTCGGGCGTTTATTTATGGGCGCAGCTGTGCCCGCATCCTATTTCGGCACACAGAGGCTACTTACAAAGTCTCGCCTCATTCCGAGTCCGGCGGACGAACTTGGCTAGCCCCACCTTGCACGGCCGTAGCCCACCCGTTTTTGTGGCCATTTTCAGCTGGACGAACATGGCCCGGGCCTTTGGGCGGTTATTTTTGGACGCGGCTGTGCCCGCGGCCTATTTTTGCCACACGGAGGCTGCTCCCAAAGTCTCGCCCGATTCTGAGTCCGACGGACGAACTTGGCCAGCCCCACGCCCAAGGCTATAGCCCACCCATTTTTGTGAACTTTTTCTGCTGGACGAACTTGGCCCCCGGGCCTTCGGGCATTTTTATTTTTGGGCGCGGCTGCGCCCATAGCCGATTTTTGGCACTCGGAGGCCGCTCGCAAAGTCTCACCCCATTCCGAGTCTGGCGGACGAACTTGTCCGGCCCCACCCCCCAAGGCTATAGCCCACCCGTTTTTGTGGCCTTTTTCCGCTGGATGAACTTGACGCCCGAGCCTTTGGGCGGTTATTTTTGGACGCGGCTGTGCCCGCGGCCTATTTTTGGAACACGGAGGCCGCTCACAAAGTCTCGCCCCATTCCGAGTCCGGCGGACGAACTTGTTAAGCCCAACCCCCCAACGCTATAGCCCACCCATTTTTGTGGCCTTTTTCCGCTGGACGCACTTGGCGCCCCAGCCTTCGGGTAGTTATTTTTGGGTACGGCTGTGCCCGTGGCCTATTTTTGGCACACGGAGGCCACTCGCAAAGAATCGCCCCATTCCGTGTCCGGCGGTCGAACTTGGCCAGCCCCACCCCACAAGGCTATGGCCCACCCATTTTTGTGGCCTTTTTCCGCTGGACGTATTTGCCGCCTCGGGCTTCGGGTGGTTATTTTGAGTACGGCTGTTCCCGTGGCCAACTTTTGGCACACAGAGGCCGCTCGCAAAGTCTCGCGCCATTCCGATTCCGGCGGACGAACTTGGCCAGCCCCACGCCCAAGGCTATAGCCCACCCATTTTTGTGAACTTTTTCTGCTGGACGAACTTGGCACCCGGGCCTTCGGGCATTTTTATTTTTGGGCACGGCTGCGCCCATAGCCGATTTTTGGCACACGGAGGCCGCTCGCAAAGTCTCACCCCATTCCGAGTCTGGCGGACGAACTTGGCCGGCCCCACCCCCCAAGGCTATAGCCCACCCGTTTTTGTGGCCTTTTTCCGCTGGATGAACTTGGCGCCCGAGCCTTTGGGCGGTTATTTTTGGACACGGCTGTGCCCGCGGCCTATTTTTGGCACACGGAGGCCGCTCACAAAGTCTCGCCCCATTCCGAGTCCGGCGGACGAACTTGTTCAGCCCAACCCCCCAACGCTATAGCCCACCCATTTTTGTGGCCTTTTTCCGCTGGACGCACTTGGCGCCCCAGCCTTCGGGCAGTTATTTTTGGGTACGGCATTGCCCGTGGCCTATTTTTGGCACACGGAGGCCACTCGCAAAGACTCGCCCCATTCCGTGTCCGGCGGTCGAACTTGGCCAGCCCCACCCCACAAGGCTATGGCCCACCCGTTTTTGTGGCCTTTTTCCGCTGGACGTACTTGGCGCCTCGGGCTTCGGGCGGTTATTTTGAGTGCGGCTATTCCCGTGGCCAACTTTTGGCACACAGAGGCCGCTCGCAAAGTCTCGCGCCATTCCGATTCCGGCGGACGAACTTGGCCAGCCCCACCCCCCAAGGCTATAGCCCACCCGTTTTTGTGGCCTTTTTCCGCTGGACGAAATTTACGCCCCAGCCTTCGGGCGGTTATTTTTGGGCACGGCTATGCTCGTGGCCTAATTTTCGGACATGGAGGCCGCTCGTAAAGTCTCACCCCATTCCGTGTCCGGCGGTCGAACTTGGCCAGCCCCACCCCCCAAGGTTATAGCCCACCCGTTTTTTTGGGTTTTTTCCGCTGGATGAACTTGGCGCCCCGGCCTTCGGGCGGTTATTTTTGGGCGCGGCTGTGCCCGTAGCCTAGTTTTGGCACACGGAGGCCGCTCGCAAAGTCTCGTCCCATTCCGAGTCCGGCAGACGAAGTTGGCCAGCCCCACCCCCCAAGGCTATAACCCACCCGTTTTATGGCCTTTTTCCGCCGGACGAACTTGGAGCCCCGGCCTTCGGGCGGATATTTTTGCGTGTGGCTGTGCCCGCAGCCTATTTTTCGCACACGGAGGCCGCTCGCAAAGATTCGCCCCATTCCGAGTCCGGCGGACGAACTTGGTCAGCCCCACCCCCCAAGGCTATAGCCCACCCGTTTTTGTGACCTTTTATCGCTGGACGAACTTTGCGCCCCGGCCATCGGGCAGTTGTTTTTGGGCGCGGCTGTGCCCGCGGCCTAGTTTTGGCACACGGAGGCCGCTCGTTAAGTCTCGTCCCATTCCGAGTCCGGCGGACGAACTTGGCCATCCCCACCCCCCAAGACTATAGCCCACCCGTTTTATGGCCGTTTTCCGCTGGACAAACTTGGCGCCCCGGAATTCGTGTGGTTATTTTTGTATGCGGCTGTGCCCACGGCCTATTTTTGGCACACGGAGGCCGCTCGCAAAGTCTCGTCCCATTCTGAGTCCGGCAGACGAACTTGGCCAGCCCCACCCCCCAAGGCTATAGCCCACCCGTTTTTGTGGCCTTTTTCCGCCGGACGAACTTGGAGCCTCAGACTTCGGGCGGATATTTTTGGGTGTGGTTGTGCCCGCAGCCTATTTTTGGTACACAAAGGCCGCTCGCAAAGACTCGCCCCATTCCGAGTCCGGCGGACGAACTTGGCCAGCCCCACCCCCCAAGGCTATAGCCCACCCGTTTTATGGCCGTTTTCCGCTGGACAAACTTGGCGCCCCGGAATTCGTGTGGTTATTTTTGTACGCGGCTGTGCCCACGGCCTATTTTTGGCACACGGAGGCCGCTCGCAAAGTCTCGTCCCATTCCGAGTCCGGCGGACGAACATGGCCAGCACCACCCCCCAAGGTTGTAGCCGACCCGTTTTTGTGGCCTTTTTCCGCTGGACGAACTTGGCGCCCCGGCCTTCGCGCGGTTATTTTTGGGCACGGCTGTGCGCGCGGCCTATTTTTGGCACACGGAGGCCGTTCGCAAACTCTCACCCATTCCGAGTCCGGCGGCCGAACTTGGCCAGCCCCACCCCCCAAGGCTATGGCCCACCCGTTTTTGTTGCCTTTTCCCGCTAAACGAACTTGGCGCCCCGGCATTCAGGTGGTTATTTTTGGGCACGGCTATGGCCGTGGCCTAATTTTGGCACACGGAGGCCGTTCGCAAAGTCTCGTCCCATTCCGAGTCCGGAGGACGAACTTGGCCAACCTCACCCCCAAAGGCTATAGCCCACCCGTTTTTGTGGTCTTTTTCCGCTGGACGAACCTACCACCCCAGCCGTCGGGCAGTTATTTTTGGGCGTGGCTGTGCCCACGGCCTATTTTTGACACACGGAGGCCACTCGCAAAGTCTCACCCCATTCCGAGTCCGGCGGACGAACTTGGCCAGCCCCAGCCCCCAAGGCTATAGCCCACCCATTTTTGTGACCTTTTTCCGCTGGACTTACTTGGCGCCCGACCTTTGGTCGGTTATTTTTGGGCGCGGCTGTGCCCGCTGCTGTGCCCTCGGCCTATTTTTTGCACACGGAGGCCGCTCGCAAAGTCTCGTCCCATTCCGTGTCCGGCGGACGAACTTGGCCAGGCCCACCCCCCAAGGCTATAGCCCACCCGTTTTTGTGGCCTTTTTCCGCTGGACGAACTTGGCGCCCCGGCCTTCGGGCGGTTATTTTTGAGCTCAGCAGTGCCGCGGCCTATTTTTGGCACACAAAGACCGCTCGCAAAGTCACGCCCCATTCTGAGTCCGGCAGACGAACTTGGCCAGTTCCACCCCCCAAGGCTATAGCCCACCCGTTTTTGTGGCCTTTTTCCGCTGGACGAACTTGGCGCCCCGGCCTTCGGGCGGCTATTTTTGGCACAAGGTGGCTGCTTGCAAAGTCTTACCCCATTCCGAGTCCGGCGGACGAACTTGTCCCGCCCCACCCTCCAACGCTATAGCCCAACCGTTTTTGTGGCCTTTTCCCTCTGGACGAACTTGGCAACCCAGCCTTTGGGAAGTTATTTTTGGGCGCAGCTGTGCCCGTGGCCTATTTTTTGCACACGGATGCCGCTCACAAAGTATCGCCCCAAGGCTATAGCCCTCCCGTTTTTGTGTCCTTTTTCCCCTGGACGAACTTTGCGCCCCGGCCTTCGGGCGGTTATTTTTGGGCACGGCCATGCCCGTGGCCTATTTTTGGCACACGGAGGCCACTCGCAAAGTCTCGTCCTATTCCGAGGCCGGCGGACGATCTTGGCCAGCCCCACCCCCCAAGGCTATAGCCCACCCGTTTTTGTGGCCTTTTTCCGCTGGACAAACTTGGCGCCCCGGCCTTTGGGCGGTTATTTTTGGGCGCGGCTGTGGCCGTAGCCTATTTTTGGCACACGGAAGCCGCTCGCAAGTCTCGCCCCATTCCGAGTCCGGCGGACGAACTTGGCCAGCCCCACCCCCCAAGGCTATAGCCCACCCGGTTTTGTGGCCTTTTTCCGCTGGACGAACTTCGCGCCCCGGCCTTCGGGCGGTTATTTTTGGGTGCGGCTGTGTCCGCGCCCTATTTTTGGCACACGGACGCCGCTCGCAAAGTCTCGTCCCATTCCGAGTCCGGCGGACGAACTTGGCCTGCCCCACCCCCCAAGGCTATATCGCACCCGCTTTTGTGGCATTTTTCCGCGGGACGAACTTGGCGCCCCGGCCTTCGTGCATTTATTTTTTAGTGCAGCTGTGCCCGCGGCCTATTTTTGGCACACGGAGGCCGCTTGCAATGTCTCGTCCCATTCCGAGTCCTGCGGACGAACTTGGCCCGCCCCACCCCCCAAGGCTATAGCCCACCCGTTTTTGTGGCCTTTTTCCGCTGGACGAACATGGCGCCCCGGCCTTCCGGCGTTTATTTTTGGGCGCAGCTATGTCCATGGCCTATTTTTGGCACACGGATGCCGCTCGCAAAGTCTCGTCCCATTCCGAGTCCGGCGGACGAACTTGGCCAGCCGCACCCCCCAAGGCTATAGCCCACCCATTTTATGGCCTTTTTCCGCTGGACGAACCAGGCAACCCGGCCTTCGGGCGGTTATTTTTGGGCGCGGCAGTACCCACGGCCTATTTTTGGCACACGAAGGCCGCTCGCAAAGTCACGCCCCATTCTGAGTCCGGCGGACGAACTTGGCCAGTTCCACCCCCCAAGGCTATAGACCACCCGTTTTTGTGGCCTTTTTCTGCTGGACGAACTTGGCGCCCCGGCCTTCGGGCGGTTACTTTTGGGCGCGGCTGCGGCCGCAGCCTATTTTTGGCACACGGAAGCCGCTCGCAAAGCCTCGCTTCATTCCGAGTCCGGCGGACGAACTTGGCCAGTCCCACCCCCCAATGCTATATCGCACCCGTTTTTGTGCCCTTTTTCCGCTGGACGAACTTGGCGCCCCGGCCTTCGGTCAGTTATTTTTGGGCGCAGCTGTGCCCGCGGCCTATTTTTGGCGCATGGAGGCCGCTCGTAATGTCTCGTACCATTCCGAGTCCGGTGGACGAACTTGGCCAGCCCCACCGCCCAAGGCTATAGCCCACCCGTTTTTGTGGCCTTTTTCCGCTGGACGAACTTGGCGGCCCGGCCTTCGGGCGGTTATTTTTGGGCGCGGCTGTGCCCGCGACCTATTTTTTACACACGGATGCCACTCGCAAAGTCTCGTCCCTTTCCGAGTCCGGCGGACGAACTTGGCCAGTCCCACCCCCCAATGCTATATCGCACCCGTTTTTGTGGCCTTTTTCCGCTGGACGAACTTGGCGCCCCAGCCTTCGGTCAGTTATTTTTGGGTGGAGCTGTGCCCGCGGCCTATTTTTGGCGCATGGAGGCCGCTCGTAATGTCACGTCCCATTCCGAGTCCGGCGGACGAACTTGGCTAGCCCCTCCACCCAAGGCTATAGCCCACCCGTTTTTTGGACCTTTTTCCGCTGGACGAACATGGCGCCCCGGCCTTCGGGCGGTTATTTTTGGGCGCGGCTATGTCCGTGGCCTATTTTTGGCACACGGATGCCGCTCGCAAAGTCTCGTCCCATTCCGAGTCCGGCGGACGAACTTGGCCAGCCGCACCCCCCAAGGCTATAGCCCACCCATTTTATGGCCTTTTTCCGCTGGACGGACCAGGCAACCCGGCCTTCGGGCGGTTATTTTTGGGCGCGGCAGTGCCCGCGGCCTATTTTTGGCACACGAAGGCCGCTCGCAAAGTCACGCCGCATTCTGAGTCCGGCGGACGAACTTGGCCAGTTCCACCCCCCAAGGCTATAGACCACCCGTTTTTGTGGCCTTTTTCTGCTGGACGAACTTGGCGCCCCGGCCTTCGGGCGGTTACTTTTGGGTGCGGCTGTGGCCGCAGCCTATTTTTGGCACACGGAAGCCGCTCGCAAAGCCTCGCTTCATTCCGAGTCCGGCGGACGAACTTGGTGATCCACCCCCATTGCTATATCGCACCCGTTTTTGTGGCCTTTTTCCATTTGGACGAACTTGGCGCCCCAGCCTTCGGTCGGTTAATTTTGGGCGCAGCTGTGCCCGCGGCCCATTTTTGGCGCATGGAGGCCGCTCGCAATGTCCCGTACCATTCCGAGTCCGGTGGACGAACAGCCAGCCCCCACCGCCCAAGGCTATAGCCCACCCGTTTTGTGGCCTTTTTCCATTTGGACGAACTTGGCGGCCCGGCCTTCGGGCGGTTATTTTTGGGCGCGGCTGTGCCCGCGACCTATTTTTTACACACGGAGTCTGCTCGCAAAGTCTCGCCCCAATCCGAGTCCGGCGGACGTTCTTGGCCAGTCCCAACCCCCAAGGCTATAGCCCACCCGTTTTTGTTGCCTTTTTCCGCTGGACGAACATGGCGCCCCGGCCTTCGGGCAGTTATTTTAGGGTACGGCTATGCTCGTGGCCTATTTTTGGCACACGGATGCCACTCGCAAAGTCTCGTCCCTTTCCGAGTCCGGCGGACGAACTTGGCCAGTCCCACCCCCCAATGCTATAGCCCACCCGTTTTTGTAGCCTTTTTCCGCTGGACGAACATGGCGCCCCGGCCTTCGGGCGGTTATTTTTGGGCGCGGCTATGTCCATGGCCTATTTTTGGCACACGGATGCCGCTCGCAAAGTCTCGTCCCATTCCGAGTCCGGCGGACGAACTTGGCCAGCCGCACCCCCCAAGGCTATAGCCCACCCATTTTATGGCCTTTTTCCGCTGGACGAACCAGGCAACCCGGCCTTCGGGCGGTTATTTTTGGGCGCGGCAGTGCCCGCGGCCTATTTTTGGCACACGAAGGCCGCTCGCAAAGTCACGCCCCATTCTGAGTCCGGCGGACGAACTTGGCCAGTTCCACCCCCCAAGGCTATAGACCACCCGTTTTTGTGGCCTTTTTCTGCTGGACGAACTTGGCGCCCCGGCCTTCGGGCGGTTACTTTTGGGCGCGGCTGTGGCCGCAGCCTATATTTGGCACACGGAAGCCGCTCGCAAAGCCTCGCTTCATTCCGAGTCCGGCGGACGAACTTGGCCAGTCCCACCCCCCAATGCTATATCGCACCCGTTTTTGTGGCCTTTTTCCGCTGGACGAACTTGGCGCCCCGGCCTTCGGTCGGTTATTTTTGGGCGCAGCTGTGCCCGCGGCCTATTTTTGGCGCATGGAGGCCGCTCGTAATGTCTCGTCCCATTCCGAGTCCGGTGGACGAACTTGGCCAGCCCCACCGCCCAAGGCTATAGCCCACCCGTTTTTGTGGCCTTTTTCCGCTGGACGAACTTGGCGGCCCGGCCTTCGGGCGGTTATTTTTGGGCGCGGCTGTGCCCGCGACCTATTTTTTACACACGGAGTCTGCTCGCAAAGTCTCGCCCCAATCCGAGTCCGGCGGACGTTCTTGGCCAGTCCCAACCCCCAAGGCTATAGCCCACCCGTTTTTGTTGCCTTTTTCCGCTGGACGAACATGGCGCCCCGGCCTTCGGGCAGTTATTTTAGGGTACGGCTATGCTCGTGGCCTATTTTTGGCACACGGATGCCACTCGCAAAGTCTCGTCCCTTTCCGAGTCCGGCGGACGAACTTGGCCAGTCCCACCCCCCAATGCTATATCGCACCCGTTTTTGTGGCCTTTTTCCGCTGGACGAACTTGGCGCCCCGGCCTTCGGTCAGTTATTTTTGGGTGCAGCTGTGCCCGCGGCCTATTGTTGGCGCATGGAGGCCGCTCGTAATGTCACGTCCCATTCCAAGTCCGGTGGACGAACTTGGCCAGCCCCACCGCCCAAGGCTATAGCCCACCCGTTTTTGTGGCCTTTTTCCGCTGGACGAACATGGCGCCCCGGCCTTCGGGCGGTTATTTTTGGGCGCATGGAGGCCACTCGTAATGTCACGTCCCATTCCGAGTCTGGCGGACGAACTTGGCCAGCCCCTCCCCCGAAAGGCTATAGCCCACCTGTTTTTTGGGCATTTTTGCGGCGGACGAACTTGGGGACCGGGCCTTCGGTCGCGGCTGTGCCCGTGGCCTATTTTTGGCACACAGACGCCCCTCGCAAAGTCTGGCCCCATTCCGAGTCCGGCGGACGAAGTTGGCCAGCCCCTCCCCCCAAGGCTATAGCCCACCCGTTTTTTGGGCATTTTTGGGCGGACGAACTTGGGCACCGGAATTTCGGGCGCTTATTTCTGGGCTCGGCTGTGACCGCGGCATATTTTTGGCACGCGGAGGTCCCTCGTAAAGTCTGTCCCCATTCCGAGTCCGGCGGACGAACTTGGCCAGCCCCTCCCCCCAAGGCTATAGCCCACCCGTTTTTTGGGCATTTTTGCGCGGACGAACTTGGGCACCGGAACTTCGGGTGCTTATTTCTGGGCTCGGCTGTGCCCGCGGCCTACTTTTGGCACACGGAGGTCCCTCGCAAAGTCTGGCCCCATTCCGAGTCCGGCGGACGAACTTGGCCAGCCCCTCCCCCCAAGGCTATAGCCGACCCGTTTTTTTGGCATTTTTACGGCGGACGAACTTGGGGACCGGACCTTCGGGCGCTTATTTTTGGGTACGGCTGTGCCCGCGGCCTATTTTCGGCACACGGAGGCCCCTCGCAAAGTCTGGCCCCATTCCGAGTCCGGCGGACGAACTTGGCGAGTCCCTCCCCCCAAGGCTATAGCCCACCCGTATTTTGGGCAATTTTGCGGCGGACGAACGTGGGGACCGGACCTTCGGGCTCTTATTTCTGGCGCGGCTGTGCCCACTGCCAATTTTTGGCACACGGAGGCCCTTGTAAATTCTGGCTCCATTCCGAGTCCGGCGGACGAACTTGGCCAGCCCCTCCACACTAGGCTATACCCCACCTGTTTTTTGGGCATTTTTGCGTCGGACGAACTGGGGGACCGGACCTTCGGGCTGTTATTTTTGGACGCGGCTGTGCTCGCGGCCTATGTTTGACACACGGAGGCCCCTCGCAAAGTCTGGCCCCATTCCGAGTCCGGCGGACGAACTTGGACAGCCCCTCCCCCCAAGGCTATAGCCCACCCGTTTTTTGGGAATTTTTGCTGCGGACGAACTTGGGGACCGGACCTTCGGGTGCTTATTTTTGGGTACGGCTGTGTCCGCCGCCTATTTTTGGTACATGGAGGCCCCTCGCAAAGTCTGGCACCATTCCGAGTCCGGCGGACCAACTTGGCCAGCCCCTCCCCCCAAGGCTATGGCCCACCCGTTTTTTGGGCATTTTTACGGCAGACGAACTTGCGGACCGGACCTTCGGGTGCTTATTTTTAGGCGCGGCTGTGCCCGCGGCCTATTTTTGGCACACAGAGGCCCCTCGCAAAGTCTGGCCCCATTCCGAGTCCGGCGGAAGAACTTGGCCAGCCCATCCCCCCAAGGGTATAGCCCACCCGTTTTTTGGGCATTTTTGCGCGGACGAACTTGGGCACCGGAACTTCGGGCGCTTATTTCTGGGCTCGGCTGTGCCCGCGGCCTACTTTTGGCACACGAAGGTCCCTCGCAAAGTCTGGCCCCATTCCGAGTCCGGGCGGACGAACTTGGCCAGCCCTCCCCCAAGGCTATAGCCGACCCGTTTTTTGGTATTTTTACGGCGGACGAACTTGGGGACCGGACCTTGGGCGCTTATTTTTGGTACGGCTGTGCCCGCGGCCTATTTTCGGCACACGGAGGCCCTCGCAAAGTCTGGCCCCATTCCGAGTCCGGCGGACGAACTTGGCGAGTCCCTCCCCAAGGCTATAGCCCACCCGTATTTTGGGCATTTTGCGGCGGACGAACTTGGGGACCGGACCTTCGGGCTCTTATTTCTGGGCGCGGCTGTGCCCACTGCCAATTTTTGGCACACGGAGGCCCCTCGAAAAGTCTGGCCCCATTCCGAGTCCGGCGGACGAACCTTGCCAGCCCCTCCCCCCAAGGCTATAGCCCACCCGTTTTTTGGGCATTTTTGCGGCGGACGAACTTGGGGACCGGACCTTCGGGCTCTTATTTTTGGACACGGCTGTTCCCGTGGCTTATTTTTGGCACACAGAGGCCCCTCACAAAGTCTGGCCCCATTCCGAGTCCGGCGGAAGAACTTGGCCAGCCCCTCCCCCCAAGGCTATTGCGCACCCGTTTTTTGGGCATTTTTGCGGCGGACGAACTTGGGGACCGGACCTTCGGGTGCTTATTTTTTGGCATGGCTGTGCCCGCGGCCTATTTTTGGTACACGGAGGCCCCTCACAAAGTCTGGCCCCATTCCGAGTCCGGCGGACGAATTTGGCCAGCCCCTCCCCCCAAGGCTATAGCCCACCCGTTTTTTGGGCATTTTTGCGCGGACGAACTTGGGCACCGGAAGTTCAGGCTCTTATTTCTGGGCTCGTCCATGCCCCCGGCCTATTTTTGGCACGCGGAGGTCCCTCGTAAAGTCTGGCCCCATTCCGAGTCCGGCGGACGAACTTGGCCAGCCCCTCCCCCCAAGGCTATAGCCCACCCGTTTTTTGGGCGTTTTTGCGGCGGACGAACTTGGGGACCGGACCTTCGGGCCTTATTTTTGGGCGCGGCTGTGCCCACGGCCTATTTTTGGCACACGGAGGCCCCTCGCAAAGTCTCGCCCCGTTCCGAGTCCGGCGGACGAACATGGCCAGACCCTCCCCCCAAGGCTATAGCCCACCCGTTTTTTGGGCATTTTTGCTAAGAACGAACTTGGGGACCGGACCTTTGGGCGCTTATTTTTGGGCATGGCTGTACCCGTGGCCTATTGTTGGCACACGGAGGCCCCTCGCAAAGTCTGGCCCTATTCCGAGTCCGGCGGACGAATTTACCAGCCCCTCCATCCAAGGCTATAGCCCACCCGTTTTTCGGGCATTTTTGGTAAGGACGAACTTGGGGACTGGACCGTTGGGTGCTTATTTTTGGCCGCGGCTATGCCCACGGCCTAGTTTTGGCACACGGAGGCCCCTCGCAAAGTCAGGCCCCATTACGAGTCCGGCGGACGAACTTGGCCAAAGCCTCCCCCCAAGGCTATAGCCCACCCGTTTTTTGGGCATTTTTGCGGCGGACGAACTTGGCGACCGGACCTTCGGCGCTTATTTTTGGGTGCGGCTGTGTCCGCAGCCTATTTGTGGCACACGGAAGCCCCTCGCAAAGTCTGGCCCCATTCCGAGTCCGGCGGACGAACTTTGCCAGCCCCTCCCCTCAAGGCTATAGCCCACCCTTTTTTTGGGCATTTTTCCGGCGGACGAACTTGGGGACCGGACCTTCGGGCGCTTATTTCTGGGTGCGGCTGTGCCCGCAGCCTATTTTTGGCACACGGAGGCCACTCGCAAAGTCTGGCCCCATTCCGAGTCCGGCGGACGAAATTGGCCAGCCCCTCCCCCCAAGGCTATAGCCCACCCGTTTTTTGGGCATTTTTTGGGCGGACGAACTTGGGGACCGGACCTTCGGGTGCTTACTTTTGGACGCGCCTGTGCCCGCGGCCTATTTTTGGCACACGGAGGCCCCTCGCAAAGTCTGACCCCATTCTGAGTCCGGCGGACGAATTTGGCCAGCCCCTTCCCCAAGGCTATAGCCCACCCGTTTTTGGGCATTTTGCGGCGGACGAACTTGGGGACCGGACGTTCGGGCGCTTATTTTGGGGTACGGCTGTGCCCGCGGCCTATTTTTGGCATATGGAGGCCCCTCGTAAAGTCTGACCCCATTCTGAGTCCGGCGGACGAATTTGGCCAGCCCCTCCCCCCAAGGCTATAGACTACCCGTTTGAAAGGCAATGTTGCGGCGGATGAACTTGGGGACCGAAGATTCGGGGGCTGATTTGGGGGTGCACCTCTGCTCGCGGCCATTTTCCGGCACACGGAGGCCCATCGCAAACTCTGGCCCCATTCCGAGTCCGGCGGACGAACTTGGCCAGCCCCTCCCCCCAAGGCTATAGCCCACCCGTATTTTGTGCATTTTTGCGGCGGACGAACTTGGGGACGGGACCTTCGGGCGCTTATTTCAGGGCGCGCCTGTGGGCGCGGCAAATTTTTGGCACACGGAGGCCCCTCGCAAAGTCTGGCCCCATTCCGAGTCCGGGCGGACGAACTTGGCGAGCCCTCCACCCAAGGCTATAGCCCCACCCAGTTTTGGGCATTTTTGCGCTGGACGAACTTGGGGACCGGAATTTCGGGCGCTTATTTCTGTGCTCGGCTGTGTTCGCGGCCTATTTTTGGCACGCGGAGGTCCCTCGTAAAGTCTAGCCCCATTCCGAGTCCGGCGGACGAACTTGGCCAGCCCCTCCCCTCAAGGCTATAGCCCACCCGTTTTTTGGGCATTTTTGCGGCGGACGAACTTGGGGACCGGACCTTTGGGAGCTTATTTTTCAGCGCGGCTGTGCCCGCGGCCTACTTTTGGCACACGGAGGTCCCCCGCAACGTCTGGTCCCATTCCGAGTCCGGCAGACGAACTTGGCCAGCCCCTCGACCCAAGGCTATAGTCTACCCGTTTTTTGGGCATTTTTGCGCGGTCGAACTTGGGGACCGGACCTTCGGGCGCTTATTTCTGGGACGCGGCTGTGCCCGCGCCTATTTTTGGCACACGGAGTCCCCTCCCAAAGTCTGGCCCCATTCCGAGTCCGGGCGGACGAACTTGGCCAGCCCGTCCCCCAAGGCTATAGCCCACCCGTTTTTGGGCATTTTTGCGGGTGGACGAACCTGGGGACCGTACCTTCGGGTGCTTATTTCTGGGCGCGGCTATGACCGCGCTTTGGCACACGGAGGCCCCTCGCAAAATCTGGCCCCATTACAAGTCCGGCGGACGAACTTGGCCAGCCCCTCCGCCCAAGGCTATAGCCCACCTGTAGTTTGGGCGTTTTTGCGGCGGACGCACTTGGGGACCAGACCTTCCGGCGATTATTTTTGGGTACGGCTTTGCCCGCGACGTATGTTTTTCACACGGAGGCCCCTCACAAAGTCTGGCCCCATTCCGAGACCGGCGGACGAACTTGGCCAGCCCCTCCCCTCGCAACGCTATAGCCGACCTGTTTTTTCGGCATTTTACGGCAGAGGAACTTGGGACCGGTCCTTGGGCGCGCCTGTGCTCGCGGCCTATTTTTTTGGCACACACGGAGGCCCCTCGCAAAGTCTCACCCCATTCCGAGTCCGGGTGGACGAACTTGGCCAGCCCCACCGCCCAAGGCTATAGCCCACCCGTTTTTGTGGCCTTTTTCCGCTGGACGAACATGGCGCCCCGGCCTTCGGGCGGTTATTTTTGGGCGCATGGAGGCCACTCGTAATGTCACGTCCCATTCCGAGTCTGGCGGACGAACTTGGCCAGCCCCTCCCCCGAAAGGCTATAGCCCACCTGTTTTTTGGGCATTTTTGCGGCGGACGAACTTGGGGACCGGGCCTTCGGTCGCGGCTGTGCCCGTGGCCTATTTTTGGCACACAGACGCCCCTCGCAAAGTCTGGCCCCATTCCGAGTCCGGCGGACGAAGTTGGCCAGCCCCTCCCCCCAAGGCTATAGCCCACCCGTTTTTTGGGCATTTTTGGGCGGACGAACTTGGGCACCGGAATTTCGGGCGCTTATTTCTGGGCTCGGCTGTGACCGCGGCATATTTTTGGCACGCGGAGGTCCCTCGTAAAGTCTGTCCCCATTCCGAGTCCGGCGGACGAACTTGGCCAGCCCCTCCCCCCAAGGCTATAGCCCACCCGTTTTTTGGGCATTTTTGCGCGGACGAACTTGGGCACCGGAACTTCGGGTGCTTATTTCTGGGCTCGGCTGTGCCCGCGGCCTACTTTTGGCACACGGAGGTCCCTCGCAAAGTCTGGCCCCATTCCGAGTCCGGCGGACGAACTTGGCCAGCCCCTCCCCCCAAGGCTATAGCCGACCCGTTTTTTTGGCATTTTTACGGCGGACGAACTTGGGGACCGGACCTTCGGGCGCTTATTTTTGGTACGGCTGTGTCCGCGGCCGATTTTCGGCACACGGAGGCCCACCGCAAAGTCTGGCCCGATTCCGAGTCCGGCGGACGAACTTGGCCAGCCCCTCCACCCAAGGCTATAGCCCACCCGTTTTTTGGGCATTTTTGCGGCGGACGAACATGGGGACCGGACCTTCGGGAGCTTATTTTTGGGCGAGGCTGTGACCGCGGCCTACTTTTGGCACACGAAGGTCCTCACAACGTCTAGCCCCATTCCGAGTCCGGCGGACGAACAGCCAGCCCTCCACCCAAGGCAATAGCCCACCCGTTTTTTGGGCATTTTTGCGCGGACGAACTTGGGCACCGGAACTTCGGGCGCTTATTTCTGGGCTCGGCTGTGCCCGCGGCCTACTTTTGGCACACGAAGGTCCCTCGCAAAGTCTGGCCCCATTCCGAGTCCGGCGGACGAACTTGGCCAGCCCCTCCCCCCAAGGCTATAGCCGACCCGTTTTTTTGGCATTTTTACGGCGGACGAACTTGGGGACCGGACCTTCGGGCGCTTATTTTTGGGTACGGCTGTGCCCGCGGCCTATTTTTGGCACACGGAGGCCCCTCGCAAAGTCTGGCCCCATTCCGAGTCCGGCGGACGAACTTGGCGAGTCCCTCCCCCCAAGGCTATAGCCCACCCGTATTTTGGGCATTTTTGCGGCGGACGAACTTGGGGACCGGACCTTCGGGCTCTTATTTCTGGGCGCGGCTGTGCCCACTGCCAATTTTTGGCACACGGAGGCCCCTCGAAAAGTCTGGCCCCATTCCGAGTCCGGCGGACGAACCTTGCCAGCCCCTCCCCCCAAGGCTATAGCCCACCCGTTTTTTGGGCATTTTTGCGGCGGACGAACTTGGGGACCGGACCTTCGGGCTCTTATTTTTGGACACGGCTGTTCCCGTGGCTTATTTTTGGTACAAGGAGGCCCCTCAAAAAGTCTGGCCCCATTCTGAGTCCGGCGGACCAACTTGGGCAGCCCCTCCCCCCAAGGCTATAGCCCACCCATTTTTTGGGCATTTTTGCGGCGGACGACCTTGGGGACCGGAACTTTGGGCACTTATTTTTTGGCATGGCTGTGCCCGTGGCCTATTTTTGGCACACGATGGCCCCTCGCAAAGTCTGGCCCCATTCCGAGTCCGGCGGACGAACGTGGCCGGCCCCTCCCCCCAAGGCTATAGCCCACCCGTTTTTTGGGCATTTTTGTGGCGGACGAACTTGGGGACCGGAAGTTCAGGCTCTTATTTCTGGGCTCGTCCATGCCCCCGGCCTATTTTTGGCACGCGGAGGTCCCTCGTAAAGTCTGGCCCCATTCCGAGTCCGGCGGACGAATTTGGCCCGCCCCCCCCCCCAAAGCTATAGCCCACCCCTTTTTTTGGCATTTTTGCAGCGGATGAACTTTGGGACCGGACCTTCGGGCGCTTATTTTTTGGTGCGGCTGTGCCCGCGGTCTATTTTTGGCACACGGAGACCCCTCGCAAAGTCTCGCCCCATTCCGAGTCCGGCGGACGAACATGGCCATCCCCTCCCCCCAAGGCTATAGCCCACCCGTTTTTTGGGCGTTTTTGCGCCGGACAAATTTGGGGACCGGACCTTTGGGCGCTTATTTTTGGGCATGGCTGTACCCGTGGCCTATTGTTGGCACACGGAGGCCCCTCGCAAAGTCTGGCCCTATTCCGAGTCCGGCGGACGAATTTACCAGCCCCTCCATCCAAGGCTATAGCCCACCCGTTTTTCGGGCATTTTTGGTAAGGACGAACTTGGGGACTGGACCGTTGGGTGCTTATTTTTGGCCGCGGCTATGCCCACGGCCTAGTTTTGGCACACGGAGGCCCCTCGCAAAGTCAGGCCCCATTACGAGTCCGGCGGACGAACTTGGCCAAAGCCTCCCCCCAAGGCTATAGCCCACCCGTTTTTTGGGCATTTTTGCGGCGGACGAACTTGGCGACCGGACCTTCGGCGCTTATTTTTGGGTGCGGCTGTGTCCGCAGCCTATTTGTGGCACACGGAAGCCCCTCGCAAAGTCTGGCCCCATTCCGAGTCCGGCGGACGAACTTTGCCAGCCCCTCCCCTCAAGGCTATAGCCCACCCTTTTTTTGGGCATTTTTCCGGCGGACGAACTTGGGGACCGGACCTTCGGGCGCTTATTTCTGGGTGCGGCTGTGCCCGCAGCCTATTTTTGGCACACGGAGGCCACTCGCAAAGTCTGGCCCCATTCCGAGTCCGGCGGACGAAATTGGCCAGCCCCTCCCCCCAAGGCTATAGCCCACCCGTTTTTTGGGCATTTTTTGGGCGGACGAACTTGGGGACCGGACCTTCGGGTGCTTACTTTTGGACGCGCCTGTGCCCGCGGCCTATTTTTGGCACACGGAGGCCCCTCGCAAAGTCTGGCCCCATTCCGAGTCCGGCGGACGAACATGGCCAGCCCCTTCCCCCAAGGCTATAGCCCACCCGTTTTTTGGGCATTTTTGCGGCGGACAAACTTGGGGACCGGACCTTCGGGCGCTTATTTTGGGGTACGGCTGTGCCCGCGGCCTATTTTTGGCATATGGAGGCCCCTCGTAAAGTCTGACCCCATTCTGAGTCCGGCGGACGAATTTGGCCAGCCCCTCCCCCCAAGGCTATAGCCTACCCGTTTTTTTGGCATTTTTGCGGCGGATGAACTTGGGGACCGAAGCTTCGGGGGCTTATTTGGGGGTGCACCTGTGCTCGCGGCCAATTTTTGGCACACGGAGGCCCATCGCAAAGTCTGGCCCCATTCCGAGTCCGGCGGACGAACTTGGCCAGCCCGTCCCCCCAAGGCTATAGCCCACCCGTTTTTTGGGCATTTTTGTGGTGGACGAACTTGGGGACGGGACCTTCGGGCGCTTATTTCAGGGCGCGCCTGTGGCCGCGGCAAATTTTTGGCACACGGAGGCCCCTCGCAAAGTCTGGCCCCATTCCGAGTCCGGCGGACGAACTTGGCCAGGCCCTCCACCCAAGGCTATAGCCCACCCGTTTTTTGGGCATTTTTGCGCGGACGAACTTGGGCACCGGAATTTCGGGCGCTTATTTCTGTGCTCGGCTGTGTTCGCGGCCTATTTTTGGCACGCGGAGGTCCCTCGTAAAGTCTAGCCCCATTCCGAGTCCGGCGGACGAACTTGGCCAGCCCCTCCCCTCAAGGCTATAGCCCACCCGTTTTTTGGGCATTTTTGCGGCGGACGAACTTGGGGACCGGACCTTTGGGAGCTTATTTTTCAGCGCGGCTGTGCCCGCGGCCTACTTTTGGCACACGGAGGTCCCCCGCAACGTCTGGTCCCATTCCGAGTCCGGCAGACGAACTTGGCCAGCCCCTCGACCCAAGGCTATAGTCTACCCGTTTTTTGGGCATTTTTGCGCGGTCGAACTTGGGGACCGGACCTTCGGGCGCTTATTTCTGGACGCGGCTGTGCCCGCGGCCTATTTTTGGCACACGGAGTCCCCTCCCAAAGTCTGGCCCCATTCCGAGTCCGGCGGACGAACTTGGCCAGCCCGTCCCCCCAAGGCTATAGCCCACCCGTTTTTTGGGCATTTTTGCGGCGGACGAACCTGGGGACCGTACCTTCGGGTGCTTATTTCTGGGCGCGGCTATGACCGCGCTTTGGCACACGGAGGCCCCTCGCAAAATCTGGCCCCATTACAAGTCCGGCGGACGAACTTGGCCAGCCCCTCCGCCCAAGGCTATAGCCCACCTGTAGTTTGGGCGTTTTTGCGGCGGACGCACTTGGGGACCAGACCTTCCGGCGATTATTTTTGGGTACGGCTTTGCCCGCGACGTATGTTTTTCACACGGAGGCCCCTCACAAAGTCTGGCCCCATTCCGAGACCGGCGGACGAACTTGGCCAGCCCCTCCCCGCAACGCTATAGCCGACCTGTTTTTTCGGCATTTTTACGGCAGAGGAACTTGGGGACCGGTCCTTCGGGCGCGCCTGTGCCCGCGGCCTATTTTTGGCACACGGAGGCCCCTCGCAAAGTCTCACCCCATTCCGAGTCCGGCGGACGAACTTGGCCAGCCCCACCGCCCAAGGCTATAGCCCACCCGTTTTTGTGGCCTTTTTCCGCTGGACGAACATGGCGCCCCGGCCTTCGGGCGGTTATTTTTGGGCGCATGGAGGCCACTCGTAATGTCACGTCCCATTCCGAGTCTGGCGGACGAACTTGGCCAGCCCCTCCCCCGAAAGGCTATAGCCCACCTGTTTTTTGGGCATTTTTGCGGCGGACGAACTTGGGGACCGGGCCTTCGGTCGCGGCTGTGCCCGTGGCCTATTTTTGGCACACAGACGCCCCTCGCAAAGTCTGGCCCCATTCCGAGTCCGGCGGACGAAGTTGGCCAGCCCCTCCCCCCAAGGCTATAGCCCACCCGTTTTTTGGGCATTTTTGGGCGGACGAACTTGGGCACCGGAATTTCGGGCGCTTATTTCTGGGCTCGGCTGTGACCGCGGCATATTTTTGGCACGCGGAGGTCCCTCGTAAAGTCTGTCCCCATTCCGAGTCCGGCGGACGAACTTGGCCAGCCCCTCCCCCCAAGGCTATAGCCCACCCGTTTTTTGGGCATTTTTGCGCGGACGAACTTGGGCACCGGAACTTCGGGTGCTTATTTCTGGGCTCGGCTGTGCCCGCGGCCTACTTTTGGCACACGGAGGTCCCTCGCAAAGTCTGGCCCCATTCCGAGTCCGGCGGACGAACTTGGCCAGCCCCTCCCCCCAAGGCTATAGCCGACCCGTTTTTTTGGCATTTTTACGGCGGACGAACTTGGGGACCGGACCTTCGGGCGCTTATTTTTGGGTACGGCTGTGTCCGCGGCCTATTTTCGGCACACGGAGGCCCCTCGCAAAGTCTGGCCCCATTCCGAGTCCGGCGGACGAACTTGGCTAGCCCCTCCACCCAAGGCTATAGCCCACCCGTTTTTTGGGCATTTTTGCGGCGGACGAACTTGGGAACCGGACCTTCGGGAGCTTATTTTTGGGCGTGGCTGTGTCCGCGGCCTACTTTTGGCACACGGAGGTCCCTCACAACGTCTAGCCCCATTCCGAGTCCGGCGGACGAACTTGGCCAGCCCCTCCACCCAAGGCAATAGCCCACCCGTTTTTTGGGCATTTTTGCGCGGACGAACTTGGGCACCGGAACTTCGGGCGCTTATTTCTGGGCTCGGCTGTGCCCGCGGCCTACTTTTGGCACACGAAGGTCCCTCGCAAAGTCTGGCCCCATTCCGAGTCCGGCGGACGAACTTGGCCAGCCCCTCCCCCCAAGGCTATAGCCGACCCGTTTTTTTGGCATTTTTACGGCGGACGAACTTGGGGACCGGACCTTCGGGCGCTTATTTTTGGGTACGGCTGTGCCCGCGGCCTATTTTCGGCACACGGAGGCCCCTCGCAAAGTCTGGCCCCATTCCGAGTCCGGCGGACGAACTTGGCGAGTCCCTCCCCCCAAGGCTATAGCCCACCCGTATTTTGGGCATTTTTGCGGCGGACGAACTTGGGGACCGGACCTTCGGGCTCTTATTTCTGGGCGCGGCTGTGCCCACTGCCAATTTTTGGCACACGGAGGCCCCTCGAAAAGTCTGGCCCCATTCCGAGTCCGGCGGACGAACCTTGCCAGCCCCTCCCCCCAAGGCTATAGCCCACCCGTTTTTTGGGCATTTTTGCGGCGGACGAACTTGGGGACCGGACCTTCGGGCTCTTATTTTTGGACACGGCTGTTCCCGTGGCTTATTTTTGGCACACAGAGGCCCCTCACAAAGTCTGGCCCCATTCCGAGTCCGGCGGAAGAACTTGGCCAGCCCCTCCCCCCAAGGCTATTGCGCACCCGTTTTTTGGGCATTTTTGCGGCGGACGAACTTGGGGACCGGACCTTCGGGTGCTTATTTTTTAGTACGGCTGTGCCCGCGGCCTATTTTTGGTACACGGAGGCCCCTCACAAAGTCTAGCCCCATTCCGAATCCGGCAGACGAACTTGGCCCGCCCCTCCCCCCACGGCTATAGCCCAACCGTTTTTTGGGCATTTTTGCGGCGGATGAACTTGGGGACCGGACCTTCGGGCACTTATTTTTTGGCGCGGCTGTGCCCGTGGCCTATTTTTGGCACACGGAGGCCCCTCGCAAAGTCTGGCCCCATTCCGAGTCCGGCGGACGAACTTGGCCAGCCCCTCCCCCCAAGGCTATAGCCCACCCGTTTTTTGGGCGTTTTTGCGGCGGACGAACTTGGGGACCGGACCTTCGGGCGCTTATTTTTGGGCGCGGCTGTGTCCGTGGCCTATTTTTGGCACACGGAGGCCCCTCGCAAAGTCTCGCCCCATTCCGAGTCCGGCGGACGAACATGGCCAGGCCCTCCCCCCAGGGCTATAGCCCACCCGTTTTTTGGCCATTTTTGCTAAGAACGAACTTGGGGACCGGACCTTTGGGCGCTTATTTTTGGGCATGGCTGTACCCGTGGCCTATTGTTGGCACACGGAGGCCCCTCGCAAAGTCTGGCCCTATTCCGAGTCCGGCGGACGAATTTACCAGCCCCTCCATCCAAGGCTATAGCCCACCCGTTTTTCGGGCATTTTTGGTAAGGACGAACTTGGGGACTGGACCGTTGGGTGCTTATTTTTGGCCGCGGCTATGCCCACGGCCTAGTTTTGGCACACGGAGGCCCCTCGCAAAGTCAGGCCCCATTACGAGTCCGGCGGACGAACTTGGCCAAAGCCTCCCCCCAAGGCTATAGCCCACCCGTTTTTTGGGCATTTTTGCGGCGGACGAACTTGGCGACCGGACCTTCGGCGCTTATTTTTGGGTGCGGCTGTGTCCGCAGCCTATTTGTGGCACACGGAAGCCCCTCGCAAAGTCTGGCCCCATTCCGAGTCCGGCGGACGAACTTTGCCAGCCCCTCCCCTCAAGGCTATAGCCCACCCCTTTTTTGGGCAATTTTCCGGCGGACGCACGTGGGGGCCGGTACCTCGGGCGCTTATTTCTGGGTGCGGCTGTGTCCGCAGCCTATTTGTGGCACACGGATGCCACTCGCAAAGTCTGGCCCCATTCCGAGTCCGGCGGACGAAATTGGCCAGCCCCTCCCCCCAAGGCTATAGCCCACCCGTTTTTTGGGCATTTTTTGGGCGGACGAACTTGGGGACCGGACCTTCGGTGCTTACTTTTGACGCGCCTGTGCCCGCGGCCTATTTTTGGCACAAGGAGGCCCCTCGCAAAGTCTGTCCCCATTCCGAGTCCGCGGACGAACATGGCCAGCCCTTCCCCAAGGCTATAGCCCACCCGTTTTTGGGCATTTTGCGGCGGACGAACTTGGGGACCGGACCTTCGGGCGCTTATTTTGGGGTACGGCTGTGCCCGCGGCCTATTTTTGGCATATGGAGGCCCCTCGTAAAGTCTGACCCCATTCAGAGTCCGGCGGACGAAATTGGCCAGCCCCTCCCCCCAAGGCTATAGCCAACCCGTTTTTTTGGCATTTTTGCGGCGGATGAACTTGGGGACCGAAGCTTCGGGGGCTTATTTGGGGGTGCACCTGTGCTCGCGGCCAATTTTTGGCACACGGAGGCCCATCGCAAAGTCTGGCCCCATTCCGAGTCCGGCGGACGAACTTGGCCAGCCCGTCCCCCCAAGGCTATAGCCCACCCGTTTTTTGGGCATTTTTGTGGTGGACGAACTTGGGGACGGGACCTTCGGGCGCTTATTTCAGGGCGCGCCTGTGGCCGCGGCAAATTTTTGGCACACGGAGGCCCCTCGCAAAGTCTGGCCCCATTCCGAGTCCGGCGGACGAACTTGGCCAGGCCCTCCACCCAAGGCTATAGCCCACCCGTTTTTTGGGCATTTTTGCGCGGACGAACTTGGGCACCGGAATTTCGGGCGCTTATTTCTGTGCTCGGCTGTGTTCGCGGCCTATTTTTGGCACGCGGAGGTCCCTCGTAAAGTCTAGCCCCATTCCGAGTCCGGCGGACGAACTTGGCCAGCCCCTCCCCTCAAGGCTATAGCCCACCCGTTTTTTGGGCATTTTTGCGGCGGACGAACTTGGGGACCGGACCTTTGGGAGCTTATTTTTCAGCGCGGCTGTGCCCGCGGCCTACTTTTGGCACACGGAGGTCCCCCGCAACGTCTGGTCCCATTCCGAGTCCGGCAGACGAACTTGGCCAGCCCCTCGACCCAAGGCTATAGTCTACCCGTTTTTTGGGCATTTTTGCGCGGTCGAACTTGGGGACCGGACCTTCGGGCGCTTATTTCTGACGCGCTGCTGTGCGGCCTATTTTTGGCACACGGAGTCCCCTCCCAAAGTCTGGCCCCATTCCGAGTCCGTGCGGACGAACTTGGCCAGCCCGTCCCCCAAGGCTATAGCCCACCCGTTTTTGGGCATTTTTGCGGCGGACGAACCTGGGACCAGACAGCTTGGTGCTTATTTCTGGCGCGGCTATGACGCGCTTTGGCACACGGAGGCCCCCCTCGCAAAATCTGGCCCCATTACAAGTCCGGCGGACGAACTTGGCCAGCCCCTCCGCCCAAGGCTATAGCCCACCTGTAGTTTGGGCGTTTTTGCGGCGGACGCACTTGGGGACCAGACCTTCCGGCGATTATTTTTGGGTACGGCTTTGCCCGCGACGTATGTTTTTCACACGGAGGCCCCTCACAAAGTCTGGCCCCATTCCGAGACCGGCGGACGAACTTGGCCAGCCCCTCCCCCCAACGCTATAGCCGACCAGTTTTTTAGGCTTTTTTGCGGCTGACTAACTTGGGGACCGGTCCTTGGCGCGCTCTGTGCTGCGGCCTATTTTTGGCACACGGAGGCCCCTCGCAAAGTCTCACCCCATTCCGAGTCCGGCGGACGAACTTGGCCAGCCCCTCCCCCCAAGGCTATAGCCCACCCGTTTTTTTTGCGTTTTTGCGGCGGACAAACTTGGGGACCGTACCTTCGGGAGCTTATATTTGGGCGCAGCTATGCCTGGGGCCTATTTTTGGCTCACGGAGGCCCCTTGCAAAGTCTCACCCCATTCCGAGTCCGGCGGACGAACTTGGCCTGCCCCTCCCCCCAAGGCTATATCCCACCCGTTTCTTGGGCGTTTTTGCGGCGGACGAACTTTGGGACTGGACCTTCGGGCGCTTATTTTTGGGTGTCGCTGTGCCCGTGGCTTATTTTTGGCAGACGGAGGCCCCTCGCAAAGTCTCGCCCCATTCCAAGTCCGGGGGATGAACTTGGCCAGCCCCTCCCCCCAAGGCTATAGCCCACCCGTTTTTTGGGCATTTTTGCGGCGGATGAACTTGGGGACCGGACCTTCAGGCGCTTATTTTTGGGTGTGGCTGTGCCCGCGGCCTATTTTTGGCACATGGACGCCCCTCGCAAAGTCTGGCCCCATTCGGAGTCCGGCGGACGAACTTGGGCAGCCCCTCCCCCCAAGGCTATAGCCCACCCTTCTTTTGGGCGTTTTTGCGGTGGACGAGCTTGGGGACCAGACCTTTGGGCGCGGCTGTGCCCGCGGCCTATTTTTCGCACACGGAGGCCCCTCACAAAGTCTGGCCCCATTCGGAGTCCGGCGGACGAACTTGGGGTCCGGACCTTTGGGCGCAGCTGTGCCCGCGGCCTATTTTTGGCACATGGAGGCCCCTCGCAAAGTCTTGCCCCATTCCGAGTCCGGCGGACGAACTTGGCCAGCCCTCCCCCCAAGGCTATAGCCCACCCAATATTTGGGCGTTTTTGCGGCGGACGAACTTGGGGACCGTACCTTCGGGCGCTTATTTTTGGGCGCGGCTGTGCCTGAGGCCTATTTTTGGCACACGGAGGCCCCTTGCAAAGTCTCACCCCATTCCGAGTCCGGCGGACGAACTTGGCCTGCCCCTCCCCCCAAGGCTATATCCCACTCGTTTTTTGGGCGTTTTTGCGGCGGACGAACTTGGGGACCGGACCTTCGGGCAATTATTTTTGGGCACGGCTGTGCCCGCGGCCTATTTTTCGCACACGGAGGCCCCTCGCAAAGTCTCGCCCCAGTCCGAGTCCGGCGGACGAACTTGGCCAGCCCCTCCCCCCAAGGCTATAACCCACCCGTTGTTTGGGCATTTTTGCGGCGGACGAACCTAGGGACCGGACCTTCGGGCGATTATTTTTTGGCACGGCAGTGCCCGCGACCTATTTTTCGCACACGGAGGCCCCTCGCAATGTCTCACCCCATTCCGAGTCCGGCGGACGAACTTGGCCAGCCCCACCCGCCAAGGCTATAGCCCACCCGTTTTTGTGGCCTTTTTCCGCTGGACGAACTTGGCGCCCCGGCCAACGGACGGTTATTTTTGGGCGCGGATGTGCCCGCGGCCTATTTTTGGCACACGGAGGCCACTCGCAAAGTCTCGTCCCATTCCGAGTCCGGCGGACGAACTTGGCCAGCCCCACCCCCCAAGGCTATAGCCCACCCGTTTTTGTGGCCTTTTTCCGCTGGTCGAACTTGGCGCCCCGGCCTTCGGGCGGGTATTTTTGGGCGCGGCTGTGCCCGCGGCCTATTTTTGGGATACAGAGGTGCCTCGCAAAGTCTCGCGCCATTCCGACTCCGGCGGACGAAGTTGGCCAGCCCCACCCCCCAAGGCTATTGCCCACCCGTTTTTGTGGCCTTTCTCCGCTGGACGAACTTGGCGCCCCGGCCTTCGGGCGGGTATTTTCGGGCGCGGAAGTGGTCGCGGCCTATTGTTGGTACACGGAGTCGTCTCGCAAAGTCTCGCGCCATTCCGAGTCCGGCGGACGAAGTTGGCCAGCCCCACCCCCCAAGGCTATAGGCCACCCGTTTTTGTGGCCTTTTACCGCTGGACGAACTTGGCGCCCCGGCCTTCGGGCGGGTATTTTTGCGCGGGGCTGCGCCCGCGGCCTATTTTTGGCATACGGAGGTGCCTCGCAAAGTCTCGCGCCATTCCGAGTCCGGCGGACGAAGTCGGCCAGCCCCACCCCCCAAGGCTATAGCCCACCCGTTTTTGTGGCCTTTTACCGCTAGACGAACTTGGCGCCCCGGCCTTCGGGGGGTTATTTTTGGGCGCGGCTGTGCCCGCGGCCTATTTTTAGCACACGGAGGTGCCTCGCAAAGTCTCGCGCCATTCCGAGTCCGGCGGACGAAGTTGGCCAGCCCTACCCCCCAAGGCTATAGGCCACCCGTTTTTGTGGCCTTTTACCGCTGGACGAACTTGGCGCCCCGGCCTTCGGGCGGATATTTTTTAGGCGCGGCTGTGCCCGCAGCCTATTTTTGGCACACGGAGGAACCTCGCAAAGTCTCCCGCCATTCCGAGTCCGGCGGACGAAGTTGGCCAGCCCCACCCCCCAAGGCTTTAGGCCACCCGTTTTTGTGGCCTTTTACCGGTGGACGAACTTGGCGCCCCGGCCTTCGGGCGGGTATTTTTTAGGCGCGGCTGTGCCCGCGGCCTATTTTTGGCACACGGAGGCGCCTCGCAAAGTCTCACACAGTTCCGAGTGCGGCGGACGAAGTGGGCGGGACCCACCCCCCAAGGCTATTGCCCACCCGTTTTTGTGGCCTTTCTCCGCTGGACGAACTTGGCGCCCCGGCCTTCGGGCGGGTATTCTCGGGCGCGGTTGTACCCGCGGCCTATTTTTGACACACGGAGGCCCCTCGCAAAGTCTCGCGCCATTCCGAGTCCGGCGGACGAAGTTGGCCAGCCCCACCCCCCAAGGCTATAGCCCACCCGTTTTTGTGGCCTTTTTCCGTTGGACGAACTTGGCGCCCCGGCCTTCGGGTGGTTATTTTTGGGCGCGGCTGTGCCCGCGGCCTATTTTTCGCACACGGAGGGCCCTCGCAAAGTCTCGCGCCATTCCGAGTCCGGTAGACGAATTTGGCCAGCCCCACCCCTTAAGGCTATAGCCTACCCGTTTTTGTGGCCTTTTTCCGCTGGACGAACATGGCGCCCCGGCCTTCGGGCGGTTATTTTTTGGCGCGGCTGTGCCCGCGGCCTTTTTTTGCACACGGAGGCCCCTCGCAAAGTCTAGCGCCATTCCGAGTCCGGCGGATGAAGTGGGCCAGCCCCACCCCCCAAGGCTATAGCCCACCCGTTTTTGTGGCCTTTTTCCGCTGGACGAACTTGGCGCCCCGGCCTTCGGGCGGTTATTCTTGGGCGCGGTTGTATCCGCGGCCTATTTTTGACACACGGAGGCCCCTCGCAAAGTCTCGTGCCATTCCGAGTCCGGAGGACGAATTTGGCCAGCCCCACCCCCCAAGGCTATAGCCCACCCGTTTTTATGGCCTTTTTCCGCTGGACGAACTTGGCGCCCCGGCCTTCGGGCGGTTATTTTTGGGCGCGGCTGTGCCCACGGCCTATTTTTGGCACACGGAGGCCCCTCGTAAAGTCTCGCGCCATTCCGAGTCCGGCGGACGAAGTTGGCCAGCCCCATCCCCCAAGGCTATAGCCCACCCGTTTTTGTGGCCTTTTTCCGCTGGACGAACTTGGCGCCCCGGCCTTCGGGCGGTTGATCTTGGGCGCGGTTGTACCCGCGGCCTATTTTTGACACACGGAGGCCCCTCGCAAAGTCTCGTACCATTCCGAGTCCGGAGGACGAATTTGGCCAGCCCCACCCCCCAAGGCTATAGCCCACCCGTTTTTATGGCCTTTTTCCGCTGGACGAACTTGGCGCCCCGGCCTTCGGGCGGTTATTCTTGGGCGCGGCTGTGCCCGCGGCCTAGTTTTGGCACACGGAGGCCCCTCGCAAAGTCTCGCGCCATTCCGAGACCGGCGGACGAAGTTGGCCAGCCCCACCCCCCAAGGCTATAGCCCACCCGTTTTTGTGGCCTTTTTCCGCTGGACGAACTTGGCGCCCCGGCCTTCGGGCGGTTATTTTTGGGCACGGCTGTGTCCGCGGCCTATTTTTGGCACACGGAGGCCCCACGGAAAGTCTCGCGCCATTCCGAGTCCGGCGGACGAATTTGGCCAGCCCCACCCCCCAAGGCTATAGCCCACCCGTTTTTATGGCCTTTTTCCGCTGGACGAACTTGGCGCCCCGGCCTTCGGCCGGTTATTCTTGGGCGCGGCTGTGCCCGCGGCCTATTTTTGGCACACGGAGGCCCCTCGCAAAGTCTCGCGCCATTCCGAGTCCGGCGGACGAAGTTGGCCAGCCCCACCCCCAAAGGCTATAGCCCACCCGTTTTTGTGGCCTTTTTCCGCTGGACGAACTTGGCGCCCCGGCCTTCGGGAGGTTATTTTTGGACGCGGCTGTGCCCGCGGCCTATTTTTGGCACACGGAGGGCCCACGCAAAGTCTCATGCCATTCCGAGTCCGGTGGACGAATTTGGCCAGCCCCACCCCTTAAGGCTATAGCCCACCCGTATTTGTGGCCTTTTTCCGCTGGACGAATTTGGCGCCCCGGCCTTCGGGCGGTTATTTTATGGCGCGGCTGTGCCCGCGGCCTATTTTTTGCACACGGAGGCCCCTCGCAAAGTCTAGCGCCATTCCGAGTCCGGCGGATGAAGTGGGCCAGCCCCACCTCCCGAGGCTATAGCCCACCCGTTTTTGTGGCCTTTTTCCGCTGGACGAACTTGGCGCCCCGGCCGTCGGGCGGTTATTTTTGGGCTCGGCTGTGCCCGCGGCCTATTTTTGGCACACGGACGGCCCTCGCAAAGTCTCGCGCCATTCCGAGTCCGGCGGACGAAGTTGGCCAGCCCCACCCCCCAAGGCTATAGCCCACCCGTTTTTGTGGCCTTTTTCCGCTGGACGAACTTGGCGCCCGGCCTTCGGGCAGTTATTTTGGCGCGGCTGTGTCCGTAGCCTATTTTTGGCAAACGGATGCCCCACGCAAAGTCTCGCGCCATTCCGAGTCCGGCGGACGAAGTGGGCCAGCCCCACCCCCCAAGGCTATAGCCCACCCGTTTTTGTGGCCTTTTTCCGCTGGACGAACTTGGCGCCCCGGCCTTTTGGGCGGTTATTTTTGGGAACGGCTGTGCCCGCGGCCTATTTTTTGCACACGGAGGGACCTCGCAAAGTCTAGCACCATTCTGAGTCCGGCGTACGAAGTTGGCCAGCCCCACCCCCCAAGGCTATAGCCCACCCGTTTTTGTGGCCTTTTTCCGCTGGACGAAATTGGCGCCCCGGCCTTCGGGGGGTTATTTTTGGGCGCGGCTGTGCCCGCGGCCTATTTTTTACACACGGAGGGCCCTCGCAAAGTCTCGCGCCATTCCGAGTCCGGAGGACTAAGTTGGCCACCCCCACCCCTCAAGGCTATAGCCAACCAGTATGTGTGGCCTTTTTCAGATGGACGAACTTTGCGCCCCGGCCTTCGGGCGGTTATTTTTATGGCGGTGGTGTGCCGCTGCCTTATTTTTTGCACACGAGGTCCCCTCGCACAGTCTGGCGCCATTCCGAGTCCGGCGGACGAAGTGGGCCAGCCCCACCTCCCAAGGCCATCGCCCACCCATTTTTGTGGCCTTTTTCCGCTGGACGAACTTGGCGCCCCGGCTTTCGGGCTGTTATTTTTGGGCGCGGCTGTGTCCGCGGCCTATTTTTGGCACACGGAGGCCCCTCGCAAAGTCTCGCGCCATTCCGAGTCCGGAGGACAAAGTTGGCCAGCCCCACCCCCCAAGGCTATAGCCCACCCGTTTTTGTGGCCTTTTTCCGCTGGACGAACTTGGCGCCCCGGCCTTCGGGAGGTTATTTTTGGACGCGGCTGTGCCCGCGGCCTATTTTTGGCACACGGAGGGCCCACGCAAAGTCTCACGCCATTCCGAGTCCGGTGGACGAATTTGGCCAGCCCCACCCCTTAAGGCTATAGCCCACCCGTATTTGTGGCCTTTTTCCGCTGGACGAATTTGGCGCCCCGGCCTTCGGGCGGTTACTTTATGGCGCGGCTGTGCCCGCGGCCTATTTTTTGCACACGGAGGCCCCTCGTAAAGTCTAGCGCCATTCCGAGTCCGGCGGATGAAGTGGGCCAGCCCCACCTCCCGAGGCTATAGCCCACCCGTTTTTGTGGCCTTTTTTCGCTGGACGAACTTGGCGCCCCGGCCGTCGGGCGGTTATTTTTGGGCTCGGCTGTGCCCGCGGCGTATTTTTGGCACACGGACGGCCCTCGCAAAGTCTCGCGCCATTCCGAGTCCGGCGGACGAAATTGGCCAGCCCCACCCCCCAAGGCTATAGCCCACCCGTTTTTGTGGCCTTTTTCCGCTGGACGAACTTGGCGCCCCGGCCTTCGGGCAGTTATTTTTGGGCGCGGCTGTGTCCGCAGCCTATTTTGCACACACGGAGGCCCCACGCAAAGTCTCGCGCCATTCTGAGTCCGGCGGACGAAGTCGGCCAGACCCACCCCCCCAGGCTATAGCCCACCCGTTTTTGTGGCCTTTTTCCGCTGGACGAACTTGGCGCCCCGGCCTTCGGGCGGTTATTTTTGGGCGCGGCTGTGCCCGCAGCCTATTTTTGGCACACGGAGGGACCTCGCAAAGTCTCGCACCATTCCGAGTCCGGCGGACGAAGTTGGCCAGCCCCACCCCCAAGGCTATAGCCCACCCGTTTTTGTGGCCTTTTTCCGCTGGACGAACTTGGCGCCCCGGCCTTCGGGCAGTTATTTTTGGGTGCGGCTGTGCCCGCGGTTTATTTTTGGCACACGGAGAGCCCTCGCAAAGTCTCGCGCCATTCCGAGTCCGGTGGACGAATTTGGCCAGCCCCACCCCTTAAGGCTATAGCCCACCCGTTTTTGTGGCCTTTTTCAGCTGGACGAACTTGGCGCCCCGGCCTTCGGGCGGTTATTTTATGGCGCGGGTGTGCCCGCGGCCTATTTTTTGCACACGGCGGCCCCTCGCAAAGTCTGGCGCCATTCCGAGTCCGGCGGACGAAGTGGGCCAGCCCCACCTCCCAAGGCCATCGCCCACCCATTTTTGTGGCCTTTTTCCGCTGGACGAAATTGGCGCCCCGGCGTTCGGGCTGTTATTTTGGGCGCGGCTGTGTCCGCGCCTATTTTTTGCACACGGCGGCCCCTCGCAAAGTCTGGCGCCATTCCGAGTCCGGAGGACTAAGTTGGCCAGCCCCACCCCCCAAGGCTATAGCCCACCCGTTTTTATGGCCTTTTTCCGCTGGACGAAATTGGCGCCCCGGCCTTCGGCCGGTTATTTTGGGCGCGGCTGTGCCCGCGGACTCTTTTGGTACACGGAGACCCTCGCAAAGTCTAGCACCATTCCGAGTCGGGCGGACGAAGTTGGCCAGCCCCACCCCCCAAGGCTATAGCCCACCCGTTTTGTGGCCTTTTTCCGCTGGACGAACTTGGCGCCCGGCTTTCGGGCTGTTATTTTTGGGCGCGGCTATGCCCACGGCCTATTTTTGGCATACGGAGGCCCTCGTGAAAGTCTCGTGCCATTCCGAGTCCGGAGGACGAAGTTGGCCAGCCCCACCCCCCAAGGCTATAGCCCACCCGTTTTTATGGCCTTTTTCCGCTGGACGAACTTGGCGCCCCGGCCTTCGGGCGGTTATTTTTGGGCGCGGCTGTGACCGCTGCCTATTTTTGGCACACGGACGGCCCACGCAAACTCTCGCGCCATTCCGAGTCCGGGCGGACGAAGTGGGGCCAGCCCAACCCCCAAGGCTATAGCCCACCCGTTTTTGTGGCCTTTTTCCGCTGGACGAACTTGGCGCCCCGGCCTTCGGGCAGTTATTTTTGGGCGCGGCAGTGTCCGCGGCCTATTTTTGGCACACGAAGGCCCCACACAAAGTCTCGCGCCATTCCGAGTCCGGCAGACGAAGTAGGCCAGACCCACCCCCCCAGGCTATAGCCCACCCATTTTTGTGGCCTTTTTCCGCCGGACGAACTTGGTCCCGGCCTTTCTAAGGTTATTTTTTGGCGCAGCTGTGACCGCGGCACCTATTTTTGGCACACGAAGGGCCCTCGCAAAGTCCCGCGCCATTCCGAGTCTGGCGGACGAAGTGGGCCAGCCCCACCCCCCAAGGCTATAGCCCACCCATTTTTGTGGCCTTTTTCCGCTGGACGAACTTGGCGCCCCGGCCTTCGCGCGGTTATTTTTGGGCGCGGCTGTACCCGCGGCCTATTTTTGAAACACGGAGGGCCCTCGCAAAGTCTCGCGCCATTCCGAGTCCGGCGGACGAAGTTGGCCAGCCCCACCCCCCAAGGCTATAGCCCACCCGTTTTTGTGGCCTTTTTCCGCTGGACGAACTTGGCGCCCCGGCCTTCGGTCAGTTATTTTTGGGCGCGGCTTTGTCCGCGGCCTATTTTTGGCACACGGAGGCCCCACGGAAAGTCTCGCACCATTCCGAGTCCGGCGGACGAAGTTGGCTAGCCCCACCCCCCAAGGCTATAGCCTACCCTTTTTTGTGGCCTTTTTCCGCTGGACGAACTTGGCGTCCCGGCCTTCGGGCGGTTATTTTTGGCGTGGCTGTGCCCGCGGCCTTTTTGGCACACGGAGGGCCTCGGAAAGTCCCGCCCCATTCCGAGTCCGGCGGACGAAGTTGGCTAGCCCCACCCCCCAAGGCTATAGCCCACCCGTTTTTGTGGCCTTTTTCCGCTGGACGAACTTGGCGTCCCGGCCTTCGGGCGGTTATTTTTTGGCGCAGCTGTGACCGCGGCCTATTTTTGGCACACGGAGGGCCCTCGCAAAGTCTCGCGCCATTCCGAGTCCGGCGGACGAAGTCGGCCAGCCCCACCCTCCAAGGCTATAGCCCACCTGTTTTTGTTGCCTTTTTCCGCCGGACGAACTTGGCGTCCCGGCCTTCGGGCGGTTATTTTTTGGCGCAGCTGTGACCGCGGCACCTATTTTTGGCACACGAAGGGCCCTCGCAAAGCCCCGCGCCATTCCGAGTCTGGCGGACGAAGTGGGCCAGCCCCACCCCCCAAGGCTATAGCCCACCCGTTTTTGTGGCCTTTTTACGCTGGACGAACTTGGCGCCCCGCCCTTCGGGCGGTTATTTTCGGGCGGTTATTTTTGGGCGCGGCAGTGTCCGCGGCCTATTTTTTGCACAGGGAGGGCCCTCGCAAAGTCTCGCGCTATTCCGAGTCCGGCGGACGAAGTTTGCCAGCCCCACCCCCCAAGGGTACAGCCCACCCGTTTTTGTGGCCTTTTTCCGCTGAACGAACTTGGCGCCCCGGCCTTCGGGCGGGTATTTTTGGGCGCCGCTGTGCCCGCGGCCTATTTTTGGCACGCGGAGGCCGCTCATAATGTCTCGCCCCATTCCGAGTCCGCCGGACGAAGTGGGCCAGGCCCTCCCCCCAAGGCTATAGCCCACCCTTTTTTGGTCATTTTTCCGCTGGGGGGTTTGGGCGCGCCGAGCTTCGGGGGGTTATTTTTGGGTGCGGCTGTTCCTGCGGCCTAGTTTTGGCATGCGGAGGCCGCTCGCAAAGTCTCGCCCCATTCCAAGTCCGGCGGACGAAGTTGGCCAGCCCCTCCCCCCAAGGCTATAGCCCACCCGTTTTTTGGCCATTTTTCCGCTGGGGGGTTTGGGCGCGCCGACCTTCGGGGGGTTATTTTTGGGCGCGGCTGTGCCCGTGGCCTATTTTTGGCACGCGGAGGCTGCTCGCAAATTCTCGCCCCATTCCGAGTCCGGCGGACGAAGTTGGCCAGCCCCTCCCCCCAAGGCTATAGCCCACCCGTTTTTTGGCCATTTTTCCGCTGGACGAACTTGGCGCCCCGGCCTTCGGGCGGGTATTTTTGGGCGCGGCTGTGCCCGTGGCCTATTTTTTGCACGCGGAGGTCGTTCGCAAAGTCTCACCCCATTCCGAGTCCGGCAGACGAAGTTGGCCGGCCCCTCCCCCCAAGGCTATAGCCCACCCGTTTTTGGGCCATTTTTCCGCTGGGGGGTTTGGGCGCGCCGACCTTCGGGGGGTTATTTTTGGGAGCGGCTGTGCCTGCGGCCTATTTTTGGCACACGGAGGCTGCTCGCAAAGTCTCGCCCCATTCCGAGTCCGGCGGACGAAGTTGGCCAGCCCCTCCCCCGAAGGCTATAGCCCACCCGTTTTTTGGCCATTTTTCAGCTGGACGAACATGGCGCCCCGGCCTTCGGGCGGTTATTTTTGGGCGCGGCTGTGCCCGCGGCCTATTTTTACCTCGCAGAGGCCGCTCGCAAAGTCTCGCCCTATTCCGAGTCCGGCGGACGAAGTTGGCCAGCCCCTCCCCCCAAGGCTATAGCCCACTCGTTTTTTGGCCATTTTTCCACTGGACGAACATGGCGCCCCGGCCTTTGGGCGGTTATTTTTGGGCGCGGCTGTGCCCGTGGCCTATTTTTGGCACGCGGAGGTCGCTCGCAAAGTCTCGCCCTATTCCGAGTCCGGCGGACGAAGTTGGCCAGCCCCTCCCCCCAAGGCTATAGCCCACCCGTTTTTTGGCCATTTTTCCACTGGACGAACATGGCGGCCCGGCCTTCGGGCGGTTATTTTTGGGCGCGGCTGTGCCCGCGGCCTATTTTTGGCACGCGGAGGTCGCTCGCAAAGTCGCGCCCAATTCCGAGTCCGGCGGACGAAGTGGGCCAGCGCCTCCCCCCAAGGCTATAGCCCACCCGTTTTTTGGCCATTTTTCCGCTGGGGGGTTTGGGCGCGCCGAACTTCGGGGGGTTATTTTTAGGCGCGGCTTTGACAGCGCCCTATTTTTGGCACGCGGAGGCCGCTCGCAAAGTCTCGCCCCATTCCGAGTCCGGCGGACGAAGTTGGCCAGCCCCTCCCCCCAAGGCAATTGCCCACCCGTTTTTTGGTCATTTTTCCGCTGGGGGGTTTGGGCGCGCCGACCTTCGAGGGGTTATTTTGGCACGGCTGTGCCCGCGGCCTATTTTTGGCACGCGGAGGCTGCTTGCGAAGTCTCGCCCCATTCCGAGTCCGGCGGACGATGTTGGCCAGCCCCTCCCCCCAAGGCTATAGCCCACCCGTTTTTTTGCCATTTTTCCGCTGGACGAACTTGGCGCCCCGGCCTTCGGGCGGTTATTTTTGGGTACGACTGTGCCTGCGCCCTATTTTTGGCACGCGGAGGCCGCTTGCAAAGTCTCGCCCCATTCCGAGTCCGGCGGACGAAGTTGGCCAGCCCCTCCCCCCAAGGCTATAGCCCACCCGTTTTTTGGCCATTTTCCGCTGGGGGGTTTTGGCACCCCGACCTTCGGGTGCTTATTTTTGGGCGCGACTTTGCCTGCGCCTTATTTTTGGTAACCCGAGGCCCCTCGCAAAGTCTCGCCCCATTCTGAGTCCGGCGGACGAACTTCGCCCGCGCCCCCCACCAAGGCTATAGCCCACCCGTTTTTTGGCCATTTTTCCGCTGGGGGGTTTTGGCACCACGACCTTCGGGGGCTTATTTTTGCGCGCGGCTTTGCCCGCGGCTTATTTTTGGCACCCCGAGGCCCCTCGCAAAGTCTCGTCCCATTCCGAGTCCGGCGGACGAACTTCGCCTGCGCCCCCCACCAAGGCTATAGCCCACCTGTTTTTTGGCCATTTTTCCGCTGGGGGGTTTTGGCACCACGACCTTCGAGCGCTTATTTTTGGGCGCGGCTTTGTCCGAAGCTTATTTTTGGCACCCCGAGGCCCCTCGCAAAGTCTCGCCCCATTCCGAGTCCGGCGGACGAACGTCGCCCGCGCCCCCCACCCAGGCTAGAGCCCACCCGTTTTTTGGCCATTTTTCCGCTGGGGTGTTTTGGCATCACGACCTTCGGGGGAGTATTTTTGGGCGCGGCTTTGCCCGCGGCTTATTTTGGCTCCCGAGGCCCCTCGCAAAGTCTCGCCCCATTCCGAGTCCGGCGGACGAACTTCGCCCGCGCCCCCCACCAAGGCTATAGCCCACCCGTTTTTTGGCCATTTTTCCGCTGGTGGGTTTTGGCACCACGACCTTCGGGCGCTTATTTTTGGGCGCGGCTCTGCCCTCGGCTTATTTTTGGCACCCCGAGGCCCCTCGCAAAGTCTCGCCCCATTCCGAGACCGGCGGACGAACTTCGCCCGCGCCCCTCACCAAGGCTATAGCCCACCCGTTTTTTGGCCATTTTTCCGCTGGGTGGTTTTGGCACCACGACCTTCGGGCGCGGCTTTGCCCGCGGCTCAGTTTTGGCACCCCGAGGCCCCTCGCAAAGTCTCACCCATTCCGAGTCCGGCGGACGCACTTCGCCCGCGCCCCCCACCAAGGCTATAGCCCACCCGTTTTTTGGCCATTTTTCCGCTGGGGGGTTTTGGCACCACGACCTTCGGGCGCGGCTTTGCCCGTGGCTTATTTTTGGCACCCCGAGGCCCCTCGCAAAGTATCGCCCCATTCCGAGTCCGGGGGACGAACTTCGCCCGCGCCCCCCACCAAGGCTATAGCCCACCCGTTTTTTGGCCATTTTTCCGCTGGGGGGTTTTGGCACCACGACCTTCGGGGGCTTATTTTTTGGCGCGGCTTTGCCCGCGGCTTATTTTTGGCACCCCGAGGCCCCTCGCAAAGTCTCGTCCCATTCCGAGTCCGGCGGACGAACTTCGCCCGCGCCCCCCACCAAGGCTATTGCCCCCCCTTTTTTGGCCATTTTTCCGCTGGGGGGTTTTGCCACCACGACCTTCGAGCGCTTATTTTTGGGCGCTGCTTTGTCCGAAGCTTATTTTTGGAACCCCGAGGCCCCTCGCAAAGTCTCGCCCCATTCCGAGTCCGGCGGACGAACTTCGCCCCCGCCCCCCACCAAGGCTATAGCCCACCCGTTTTTTGGCCATTTTTCCGCTGGGGTGTTTTGGCACCACGACCTTCGGGGGATTATTTTTGGGCGCAGCTTTGTCCGTGGCTTATTTTTGGCTCCCCGAGGCCCCTCGCAAAGTCTCGCCCCATTCCGAGTCCGGCGGACGATCTTCGCCCGCGACCCCCACCAAAGCTATAGCCCACCCGTTTTTTGGCCATTTTTCCGCTGGGGGGTTTTGGCACCACGACCTTCGGGCGCTATATTTTGGCGCGGCTCTGCCTTCGGCTTATTTTTGGCACCCGAGGCCCTCGCAAAGTCTCGTCCCATTCCGAGTCCGGCGGACGAACTTCGCCCGCGCCCCCCACCAAGGCTATTGCCCCCCCTTTTTTGGCCATTTTTCCGCTGGGGGGTTTTGCCACCACGACCTTCGAGCGCTTATTTTTGGGCGCGGCTTTGTCCGAAGCTTATTTTTGGAACCCCGAGGCCCCTCGCAAAGTCTCGCCCCATTCCGAGTCCGGCGGACGAACTTCGCCCCCGCCCCCCACCAAGGCTATAGCCCACCCGTTTTTTGGCCATTTTTCCGCTGGGGTGTTTTGGCACCACGACCTTCGGGGGATTATTTTTGGGCGCAGCTTTGTCCGTGGCTTATTTTTGGCTCCCCGAGGCCCCTCGCAAAGTCTCGCCCCATTCCGAGTCCGGCGGACGATCTTCGCCCGCGACCCCCACCAAAGCTATAGCCCACCCGTTTTTTGGCCATTTTTCCGCTGGGGGGTTTTGGCACCACGACCTTCGGGCGCTTATTTTTGGGCGCGGCTCTGCCTTCGGCTTATTTTTGGCACCCCGAGGCCCCTCACAAAGTATCGCCCCATTCTGAGTCCGGGGGACGAACTTCGCCCGCGCCCCCCACCAAGGCTATAGCCCACCCGTTTTTTGGCCATTTTTCCGCTGGGGGGTTTTGGCACCACGACCTTCGGGCGCGGCTTTGCCCGTGGCTTATTTTTGGCACCCCGAGGCCCCTCACAAAGTATCACCCCATTCCGAGTCCGGGGGACGAACTTCGCCCGCGCCCCCCACCAAGGCTATAGCCCACCCGTTTTTTTGCCATTTTTCCGCTGGGGGGTTTTGGCACCACGACCTTCGGGGGCTTATTTTTTGGCGTGGCTTTGCCCGCGGCTTATTTTTGGCACCCCAAGGCCCCTCGCAAAGTCTCGTCCCATTCCGAGTCCGGCGGACGAACTTCACCGCCCCCCACCAAGGCTATAGCCCACCCGTTTTTTGGCCATTTTTCCGCTGGGGGGTTTTGCCACCACGACCTTCGAGCGCTTATTTTTGGGCGCGGCTTTGTCCGAAGCTTATTTATGGCACCCCGAGGCCCCTCGCAAAGTCTCGCCCCATTCCGAGTCCGGCGGACGAACCTCGCCCGCGCCCCCCACCAAGGCTATAGCCCACCCGTTTTTTGGCCATTTTTCCGCTGGGGGGTTTTGGCACCACGACCTTCGGGGGATTATTTTTGGGCGCGGCTTTGTCCGCGGCTTAATTTTGGCACCCCGAGGCCCCTCGCAAAGTCTCGCCCCATTCCGAGTCCGGCGGACGAACTTCGCCCGTGCCCCCCACCAAGGCTATAGCTCACCCGTTTTTTGGCCATTTTTCCGCTGGGGGGTTTTGGCACCACTACCTTCGGGCACTTATTTTTGGGCGCGGCTTTGCCCGCGGTTATTTTTGGCACCCCGAGGCCCCTCCCAAAGGCTCGCCCCATTCCGAGTCCGGCGGACGAACTTCGCCCGCGCCCCCCACCAAGGCTATAGGCCATCCGTTTTTTGGCCATTTTTCCGCTGGGGGGTTTTGGCACCACGACCTTCGGGCGCTTATTTTTGGGCGCGGCTTTGCCCGCGGCTCATTTTTGGCACCCCGGGCCCCTCGCAAAGTCTCGCCCCATTCCGTATACGGCGGATGAACTTCGCCCGCGCCCCCCACCAAGGCTATAGCCCACCCGTTTTTTGGCCATTTTTCCGCTGGGGGGTTTTGGCACCACGACCTTCGGACGCTTAGTTTTGGGCGGGGCTTTGACCGCGGCTTATTTTTGGCACCCCGAAGCCCCTCGCAAACTCTCACCCCATTCCAAGTCCGGCGGACGAAGTTGGCCAGCCCCACCCCCAAAGGCTATAGCCCACCCGTTTTTGTGGCCTTTTTCCGCTGGACGAACTTGGCGCCCCGGCCTTCGGGAGGTTATTTTTGGACGCGGCTGTGCCCGCGGCCTATTTTTGGCACACGGAGGGCCCACGCAAAGTCTCATGCCATTCCGAGTCCGGTGGACGAATTTGGCCAGCCCCACCCCTTAAGGCTATAGCCCACCCGTATTTGTGGCCTTTTTCCGCTGGACGAATTTGGCGCCCCGGCCTTCGGGCGGTTATTTTATGGCGCGGCTGTGCCCGCGGCCTATTTTTTGCACACGGAGGCCCCTCGCAAAGTCTAGCGCCATTCCGAGTCCGGCGGATGAAGTGGGCCAGCCCCACCTCCCGAGGCTATAGCCCACCCGTTTTTGTGGCCTTTTTCCGCTGGACGAACTTGGCGCCCCGGCCGTCGGGCGGTTATTTTTGGGCTCGGCTGTGCCCGCGGCCTATTTTTGGCACACGGACGGCCCTCGCAAAGTCTCGCGCCATTCCGAGTCCGGCGGACGAAGTTGGCCAGCCCCACCCCCCAAGGCTATAGCCCACCCGTTTTTGTGGCCTTTTTCCGCTGGACGAACTTGGCGCCCCGGCCTTCGGGCAGTTATTTTTGGGCGCGGCTGTGTCCGCAGCCTATTTTTGGCACACGGAGGCCCCACGCAAAGTCTCGCGCCATTCTGAGTCCGGCGGACGAAGTCGGCCAGACCCACCCCCCAAGGCTATAGCCCACCCGTTTTTGTGGCCTTTTTCCGCTGGACGAACTTGGCGCCCCGGCCTTCGGGCGGTTATTTTTGGGCGCGGCTGTGCCCGCGGCCTATTTTTGGCACACGGAGGGACCTCGCAAAGTCTCGCACCATTCCGAGTCCGGCGGACGAAGTTGGCCAGCCCCACCCCCAAGGCTATAGCCCACCCGTTTTTGTGGCCTTTTTCCGCTGGACGAACTTGGCGCCCCGGCCTTCGGGCAGTTATTTTTGGGTGCGGCTGTGCCCGCGGTTTATTTTTGGCACACGGAGAGCCCTCGCAAAGTCTCGCGCCATTCCGAGTCCGGTGGACGAATTTGGCCAGCCCCACCCCTTAAGGCTATAGCCCACCCGTTTTTGTGGCCTTTTTCAGCTGGACGAACTTGGCGCCCCGGCCTTCGGGCGGTTATTTTATGGCGCGGGTGTGCCCGCGGCCTATTTTTTGCACACGGAGGCCCCTCGCAAAGTCTGGCGCCATTCCGAGTCCGGCGGACGAAGTGGGCCAGCCCCACCTCCCAAGGCCATCGCCCACCCATTTTTGTGGCCTTTTTCCGCTGGACGAACTTGGCGCCCCGGCTTTCGGGCTGTTATTTTTGGGCGCGGCTGTGTCCGCGGCCTATTTTTGGCACACGGAGGCCCCTCGCAAAGTCTCGCGCCATTCCGAGTCCGGAGGACAAAGTTGGCCAGCCCCACCCCCCAAGGCTATAGCCCACCCGTTTTTGTGGCCTTTTTCCGCTGGACGAACTTGGCGCCCCGGCCTTCGGGAGGTTATTTTTGGACGCGGCTGTGCCCGCGGCCTATTTTTGGCACACGGAGGGCCCACGCAAAGTCTCACGCCATTCCGAGTCCGGTGGACGAATTTGGCCAGCCCCACCCCTTAAGGCTATAGCCCACCCGTATTTGTGGCCTTTTTCCGCTGGACGAATTTGGCGCCCCGGCCTTCGGGCGGTTACTTTATGGCGCGGCTGTGCCCGCGGCCTATTTTTTGCACACGGAGGCCCCTCGTAAAGTCTAGCGCCATTCCGAGTCCGGCGGATGAAGTGGGCCAGCCCCACCTCCCGAGGCTATAGCCCACCCGTTTTTGTGGCCTTTTTTCGCTGGACGAACTTGGCGCCCCGGCCGTCGGGCGGTTATTTTTGGGCTCGGCTGTGCCCGCGGCGTATTTTTGGCACACGGACGGCCCTCGCAAAGTCTCGCGCCATTCCGAGTCCGGCGGACGAAATTGGCCAGCCCCACCCCCCAAGGCTATAGCCCACCCGTTTTTGTGGCCTTTTTCCGCTGGACGAACTTGGCGCCCCGGCCTTCGGGCAGTTATTTTTGGGCGCGGCTGTGTCCGCAGCCTATTTTTGGCACACGGAGGCCCCACGCAAAGTCTCGCGCCATTCTGAGTCCGGCGGACGAAGTCGGCCAGACCCACCCCCCAAGGCTATAGCCCACCCGTTTTTGTGGCCTTTTTCCGCTGGACGAACTTGGCGCCCCGGCCTTCGGGCGGTTATTTTTGGGCGCGGCTGTGCCCGCGGCCTATTTTTGGCACACGGAGGGACCTCGCAAAGTCTCGCACCATTCCGAGTCCGGCGGACGAAGTTGGCCAGCCCCACCCCCCAAGGCTATAGCCCACCCGTTTTTGTGGCCTTTTTCCGCTGGACGAACTTGGCGCCCCGGCCTTCGGGCAGTTATTTTTGGGTGCGGCTGTGCCCGCGGTTTATTTTTGGCACACGGAGAGCCCTCGCAAAGTCTCGCGCCATTCCGAGTCCGGTGGACGAATTTGGCCAGCCCCACCCCTTAAGGCTATAGCCCACCCGTTTTTGTGGCCTTTTTCAGCTGGACGAACTTGGCGCCCCGGCCTTCGGGCGGTTATTTTATGGCGCGGGTGTGCCCGCGGCCTATTTTTTGCACACGGCGGCCCCTCGCAAAGTCTGGCGCCATTCCGAGTCCGGCGGACGAAGTGGGCCAGCCCCACCTCCCAAGGCCATCGCCCACCCATTTTTGTGGCCTTTTTCCGCTGGACGAACTTGGCGCCCCGGCTTTCGGGCTGTTATTTTTGGGCGCGGCTGTGTCCGCGGCCTATTTTTGGCACACGGAGGCCCCTCGCAAAGTCTCGCGCCATTCCGAGTCCGGAGGACAAAGTTGGCCAGCCCCACCCCCCAAGGCTATAGCCCACCCGTTTTTATGGCCTTTTTCCGCTGGACGAAATTGGCGCCCCGGCCTTCGGCCGGTTATTTTTGGGCGCGGCTGTGCCCGCGGACTCTTTTTGGTACACGGAGACCCCTCGCAAAGTCTAGCACCATTCCGAGTCCGGCGGACGAAGTTGGCCAGCCCCACCCCCAAGGCTATAGCCCACCCGTTTTTGTGGCCTTTTTCCGCTGGACGAACTTGGCGCCCCGGCTTTCGGGCTGTTATTTTTGGGCGCGGCTATGCCCACGGCCTATTTTTGGCATACGGAGGCCCCTCGTAAAGTCTCGTGCCATTCCGAGTCCGGAGGACGAAGTTGGCCAGCCCCACCCCCCAAGGCTATAGCCCACCCGTTTTTATGGCCTTTTTCCGCTGGACGAACTTGGCGCCCCGGCCTTCGGGCGGTTATTTTTGGGCGCGGCTGTGCCCGCTGCCTATTTTTGGCACACGGACGGCCCTCGCAAAATCTCGCGCCATTCCGAGTCCGGCGGACGAAGTGGGCCAGCCCCACCCCCCAAGGCTATAGCCCACCCGTTTTTGTGGCCTTTTTCCGCTGGACGAACTTGGCGCCCCGGCCTTCGGGCAGTTATTTTTGGGCGCGGCAGTGTCCGCGGCCTATTTTTGGCACACGAAGGCCCCACACAAAGTCTCGCGCCATTCCGAGTCCGGCAGACGAAGTAGGCCAGACCCACCCCCCAAGGCTATAGCCCACCCGTTTTTGTTGCCTTTTTCCGCCGGACGAACTTGGCGTCCCGGCCTTCGGGCGGTTATTTTTTGGCGCAGCTGTGACCGCGGCACCTATTTTTGGCACACGAAGGGCCCTCGCAAAGTCCCGCGCCATTCCGAGTCTGGCGGACGAAGTGGGCCAGCCCCACCCCCCAAGGCTATAGCCCACCCATTTTTGTGGCCTTTTTCCGCTGGACGAACTTGGCGCCCCGGCCTTCGCGCGGTTATTTTTGGGCGCGGCTGTACCCGCGGCCTATTTTTGAAACACGGAGGGCCCTCGCAAAGTCTCGCGCCATTCCGAGTCCGGCGGACGAAGTTGGCCAGCCCCACCCCCCAAGGCTATAGCCCACCCGTTTTTGTGGCCTTTTTCCGCTGGACGAACTTGGCGCCCCGGCCTTCGGTCAGTTATTTTTGGGCGCGGCTTTGTCCGCGGCCTATTTTTGGCACACGGAGGCCCCACGGAAAGTCTCGCACCATTCCGAGTCCGGCGGACGAAGTTGGCTAGCCCCACCCCCCAAGGCTATAGCCTACCCTTTTTTGTGGCCTTTTTCCGCTGGACGAACTTGGCGTCCCGGCCTTCGGGCGGTTATTTTTTGGCGTGGCTGTGCCCGCGGCCTTTTTTTGGCACACGGAGGGCCCTCGCAAAGTCCCCCGCCATTCCGAGTCCGGCGGACGAAGTTGGCCAGCCCCACCCCCCAAGGCTATAGCCCACCCGTTTTTGTGGCCTTTTTCCGCTGGACGAACTTGGCGTCCCGGCCTTCGGGCGGTTATTTTTTGGCGCAGCTGTGACCGCGGCCTATTTTTGGCACACGGAGGGCCCTCGCAAAGTCTCGCGCCATTCCGAGTCCGGCGGACGAAGTCGGCCAGCCCCACCCTCCAAGGCTATAGCCCACCTGTTTTTGTTGCCTTTTTCCGCCGGACGAACTTGGCGTCCCGGCCTTCGGGCGGTTATTTTTTGGCGCAGCTGTGACCGCGGCACCTATTTTTGGCACACGGAGGACCCTCGCAAAGTCTCGCGCCATTCCGAGTCCGGCGGACGAAGTGGGCCAGCCCCACCTCCCAAAGCTATAGCCCACCCGTTTTTGTGGCCTTTTTCCGCTGGACGAACTTGGCGCCCCGCCCTTCGGGCGGTTATTTTCGGGCGGTTATTTTTGGGCGCGGCAGTGCCCGCGGCCTATTTTTGGCACACGGAGGGCCCTCGCAAAGTCTCGCGCCATTCCGAGTCCGGCGGACGAAGTTGGCCAGCCCCACCCCCCAAGGCTATAGCCCACCCGTTTTTGTGGCCTTTTTCCGCTGGACGAACTTGGCGCCCCGGCCTTCGGGCGGGTATTTTTGGGCGCCGCTGTGCCCGCGGCCTATTTTTGGCACGCGGAGGCCGCTCATAATGTCTCGCCCCATTCCGAGTCCGCCGGACGAAGTGGGCCAGGCCCTCCCCCCAAGGCTATAGCCCACCCTTTTTTGGTCATTTTTCCGCTGGGGGGTTTGGGCGCGCCGAGCTTCGGGGGGTTATTTTTGGGTGCGGCTGTTCCTGCGGCCTAGTTTTGGCATGCGGAGGCCGCTCGCAAAGTCTCGCCCCATTCCAAGTCCGGCGGACGAAGTTGGCCAGCCCCTCCCCCCAAGGCTATAGCCCACCCGGTGTTTGGCCATTTTTCATTTGGGGGTTTGGGCGCTCCGACCTTCGGGGGGCTATTTTTGGGCGCGGCTGTGCCCGCGGCCTATTTTTGGAACACGGAGGGTGCTCGCAAATTCTCGCCCCATTCCGTGTCCGGCGGACGAAGTTGGCCAGCCCTTCCCCCCAAGGCTATAGCCCACCCGTTTTTTGGCCATTTTTCCGCTGGACGAACATGGCGCCCCGGCCTTTGGGTGGTTATTTTTGGGCGCGGCTGTGCCCGCGGCCTATTTTTTGCACGTGGAGGCCGCTCGCAAAGTCTTACCCAATTCCGAGTCCGGCGGACGAAGTTGGCCAGCCCCTCCCCCCATGGCTATAGCCCACCCGTTTTTTGGCCATTTTTCCGCTGGGGGGTTTGGGCGCGCCGACCTTCGGGGGGTTATTTTTGGGAGCGGCTGTGCCTGCGGCCTATTTTTGGCACACGGAGGCTGCTCGCAAAGTCTCGCCCCATTCCGAGTCCGGCGGACGAAGTTGGCCAGCCCCTCCCCCGAAGGCTATAGCCCACCCGTTTTTTGGCCATTTTTCCACTGGACGAACATGGCGCCCCGGCCTTCGGGCGGTTATTTTGGGGCGGCTGTGTGCCGCGGCCTATTTTTACCTCGCAGAGGCCGCTCGCAAAGTCTCGCCCTATTCCGAGTCCGGCGGACGAAGTTGGCCAGCCCCTCCCCCCAAGGCTATAGCCCACTCGTTTTTTGGCCATTTTTCCACTGGACGAACATGGCGCCCCGGCCTTTGGGCGGTTATTTTTGGGCGCGGCTGTGCCCGTGGCCTATTTTTGGCACGCGGAGGTCGCTCGCAAAGTCTCGCCCTATTCCGAGTCCGGCGGACGAAGTTGGCCAGCCCCTCCCCCCAAGGCTATAGCCCACCCGTTTTTTGGCCATTTTTCCACTGGACGAACATGGCGGCCCGGCCTTCGGGCGGTTATTTTTGGGCGCGGCTGTGCCCGCGGCCTATTTTTGGCACGCGGAGGTCGCTCGCAAAGTCGCGCCCAATTCCGAGTCCGGCGGACGAAGTGGGCCAGCGCCTCCCCCCAAGGCTATAGCCCACCCGTTTTTTGGCCATTTTTCCGCTGGGGGGTTTGGGCGCGCCGAACTTCGGGGGGTTATTTTTAGGCGCGGCTTTGACAGCGCCCTATTTTTGGCACGCGGAGGCCGCTCGCAAAGTCTCGCCCCATTCCGAGTCCGGCGGACGAAGTTGGCCAGCCCCTCCCCCCAAGGCAATTGCCCACCCGTTTTTTGGTCATTTTTCCGCTGGGGGGTTTGGGCGCGCCGACCTTCGAGGGGTTATTTTGGCACGGCTGTGCCCGCGGCCTATTTTTGGCACGCGGAGGCTGCTTGCGAAGTCTCGCCCCATTCCGAGTCCGGCGGACGATGTTGGCCAGCCCCTCCCCCCAAGGCTATAGCCCACCCGTTTTTTTGCCATTTTTCCGCTGGACGAACTTGGCGCCCCGGCCTTCGGGCGGTTATTTTTGGGTACGACTGTGCCTGCGCCCTATTTTTGGCACGCGGAGGCCGCTTGCAAAGTCTCGCCCCATTCCGAGTCCGGCGGACGAAGTTGGCCAGCCCCTCCCCCCAAGGCTATAGCCCACCCGTTTTTTGGCCATTTTCCGCTGGGGGGTTTTGGCACCCCGACCTTCGGGTGCTTATTTTTGGGCGCGACTTTGCCTGCGCCTTATTTTTGGTAACCCGAGGCCCCTCGCAAAGTCTCGCCCCATTCTGAGTCCGGCGGACGAACTTCGCCCGCGCCCCCCACCAAGGCTATAGCCCACCCGTTTTTTGGCCATTTTTCCGCTGGGGGGTTTTGGCACCACGACCTTCGGGGGCTTATTTTTTGGCGCGGCTTTGCCCGCGGCTTATTTTTGGCACCCCGAGGCCCCTCGCAAAGTCTCGTCCCATTCCGAGTCCGGCGGACGAACTTCGCCTGCGCCCCCCACCAAGGCTATAGCCCACCTGTTTTTTGGCCATTTTTCCGCTGGGGGGTTTTGGCACCACGACCTTCGAGCGCTTATTTTTGGGCGCGGCTTTGTCCGAAGCTTATTTTTGGCACCCCGAGGCCCCTCGCAAAGTCTCGCCCCATTCCGAGTCCGGCGGACGAACTTCGCCCGCGCCCCCCACCAAGGCTATAGCCCACCCGTTTTTTGGCCATTTTTCCGCTGGGGTGTTTTGGCATCACGACCTTCGGGGGATTATTTTTGGGCGCGGCTTTGCCCGCGGCTTATTTTTGGCTCCCCGAGGCCCCTCGCAAAGTCTCGCCCCATTCCGAGTCCGGCGGACGATCTACGCCCGCGCCCCCCACCAAAGCTATAGCCCACCCGTTTTTTGGCCATTTTTCCGCTGGTGGGTTTTGGCACCACGACCTTCGGGCGCTTATTTTTGGGCGCGGCTCTGCCCTCGGCTTATTTTTGGCACCCCGAGGCCCCTCGCAAAGTCTCGCCCCATTCCGAGACCGGCGGACGAACTTCGCCCGCGCCCCTCACCAAGGCTATAGCCCACCCGTTTTTTGGCCATTTTTCCGCTGGGTGGTTTTGGCACCACGACCTTCGGGCGCGGCTTTGCCCGCGGCTCAGTTTTGGCACCCCGAGGCCCCTCGCAAAGTCTCACCCATTCCGAGTCCGGCGGACGAACTTCGCCCGCGCCCCCCACGAAGGCTATAGCCCACCCGTTTTTTGGTCATTTTTCCGCTGGGGGATTTTGGCACCACGATCTTCGGGCGCGGCTTTGCCCGTGGCTTATTTTTGGTACCCCGAGGCCCCTCGCAAAGTATCGCCCCATTCCGAGTCCGGCGGACGAACTTCGCCCGCGCCCCCCACCAAGGCTATAGCCCACCCGTTTTTTGGCCATTTTTCCGCTGGGGGGTTTTGGCACCACGACCTTCGGGGGCTTATTTTTTGGCGCGGCTTTGCCCGCGGCTTATTTTTGGCACCCCGAGGCCCCTCGCAAAGTCTCGTCCCATTCCGAGTCCGGCGGACGAACTTCGCCCGCGCCCCCCACCAAGGCTATTGCCCCCCCTTTTTTGGCCATTTTTCCGCTGGGGGGTTTTGCCACCACGACCTTCGAGCGCTTATTTTTGGGCGCTGCTTTGTCCGAAGCTTATTTTTGGAACCCCGAGGCCCCTCGCAAAGTCTCGCCCCATTCCGAGTCCGGCGGACGAACTTCGCCCCCGCCCCCCACCAAGGCTATAGCCCACCCGTTTTTTGGCCATTTTTCCGCTGGGGTGTTTTGGCACCACGACCTTCGGGGGATTATTTTTGGGCGCAGCTTTGTCCGTGGCTTATTTTTGGCTCCCCGAGGCCCCTCGCAAAGTCTCGCCCCATTCCGAGTCCGGCGGACGATCTTCGCCCGCGACCCCCACCAAAGCTATAGCCCACCCGTTTTTTGGCCATTTTTCCGCTGGGGGGTTTTGGCACCACGACCTTCGGGCGCTTATTTTTGGGCGCGGCTCTGCCTTCGGCTTATTTTTGGCACCCCGAGGCCCCTCGCAAAGTCTCGTCCCATTCCGAGTCCGGCGGACGAACTTCGCCCGCGCCCCCCACCAAGGCTATTGCCCCCCCTTTTTTGGCCATTTTTCCGCTGGGGGGTTTTGCCACCACGACCTTCGAGCGCTTATTTTTGGGCGCGGCTTTGTCCGAAGCTTATTTTTGGAACCCCGAGGCCCCTCGCAAAGTCTCGCCCCATTCCGAGTCCGGCGGACGAAACTCGCCCCGCCCCACCCAGGCTATAGCCCACCCGTTTTTTGGCCATTTTTCCGCTGGGGTGTTTTGGCACCACGACCTTCGGGGGATTATTTTTGGGCGCAGCTTTGTCCGTGGCTTATTTTTGGCTCCCCGAGGCCCCTCGCAAAGTCTCGCCCCATTCCGAGTCCGGCGGACGATCTTCGCGACCCCACCAAAGCTATAGCCCACCCGTTTTTTGGCCATTTTTCCGCTGGGGGGTTTTGGCACCACGACCTTCGGGCGCTTATTTTTGGGCGCGGCTCTGCCTTCGGCTTATTTTTGGCACCCCGAGGCCCCTCACAAAGTATCGCCCCATTCTGAGTCCGGGGGACGAACTTCGCCCGCGCCCCCCACCAAGGCTATAGCCCACCCGTTTTTTGGCCATTTTTCCGCTGGGGGGTTTTGGCACCACGACCTTCGGGCGCGGCTTTGCCCGTGGCTTATTTTTGGCACCCCGAGGCCCCTCACAAAGTATCACCCCATTCCGAGTCCGGGGGACGAACTTCGCCCGCGCCCCCCACCAAGGCTATAGCCCACCCGTTTTTTTGCCATTTTTCCGCTGGGGGGTTTTGGCACCACGACCTTCGGGGGCTTATTTTTTGGCGTGGCTTTGCCCGCGGCTTATTTTTGGCACCCCAAGGCCCCTCGCAAAGTCTCGTCCCATTCCGAGTCCGGCGGACGAACTTCACCCGCGCCTCCCACCAAGGCTATAGCCCACCCGTTTTTTGGCCATTTTTCCGCTGGGGGGTTTTGCCACCACGACCTTCGAGCGCTTATTTTTGGGCGCGGCTTTGTCCGAAGCTTATTTATGGCACCCCGAGGCCCCTCGCAAAGTCTCGCCCCATTCCGAGTCCGGCGGACGAACTTCGCCCGCGCCCCCCACCAAGGCTATAGCCCACCCGTTTTTTGGCCATTTTTCCGCTGGGGGGTTTTGGCACCACGACCTTCGGGGGATTATTTTTGGGCGCGGCTTTGTCCGCGGCTTAATTTTGGCACCCCGAGGCCCCTCGCAAAGTCTCGCCCCATTCCGAGTCCGGCGGACGAACTTCGCCCGTGCCCCCCACCAAGGCTATAGCTCACCCGTTTTTTGGCCATTTTTCCGCTGGGGGGTTTTGGCACCACTACCTTCGGGCACTTATTTTTGGGCGCGGCTTTGCCCGCGGTTATTTTTGGCACCCCGAGGCCCCTCCCAAAGGCTCGCCCCATTCCGAGTCCGGCGGACGAACTTCGCCCGCGCCCCCCACCAAGGCTATAGGCCATCCGTTTTTTGGCCATTTTTCCGCTGGGGGGTTTTGGCACCACGACCTTCGGGCGCTTATTTTTGGGCGCGGCTTTGCCCGCGGCTCATTTTTGGCACCCCGGGCCCCTCGCAAAGTCTCGCCCCATTCCGTATACGGCGGATGAACTTCGCCCGCGCCCCCCACCAAGGCTATAGCCCACCCGTTTTTTGGCCATTTTTCCGCTGGGGGGTTTTGGCACCACGACCTTCGGACGCTTAGTTTTGGGCGGGGCTTTGACCGCGGCTTATTTTTGGCACCCCGAAGCCCCTCGCAAACTCTCACCCCATTCCAAGTCCGGCGGACGAACTTCGCCCACGCCCCCCACCAAGGCTATAGCCCACCCCTTTTTTGGCCATTTTTCCGCTGGGGGGTTTTGGCACCACGACCTTCGGGTACTTATTTTTGGGC